>CAUYON010048269.1:0-46836 GCA_963573935.1 Arctocebus calabarensis
CTGTAGTCCCAGCTACTTGGGAGGCTGAGGCAAGAGAATCGCTTGAGCCCAAGAGCTGGAGGTTGCTGTGAGCTGTGACTCCACAGCACTCCACCGAGTGCAGTAGAGTGAGACTCTGTCTCCACAAAAAAAAAAAAAAAAAAGACCCAGCATAGCTGGGTACCATAGTACATGCCTGTAGTCCTAGCTACTTAGGAGGCTGAAGTGGGAGAATCACTTGAACCTAGTTCTAAAACAGCATGAGCAACTGTAGTGAGACAATCTCTTTAAAAAAAAACAAAAACACCAAAACAAACTTTTTTTTTTGAGACAGTCTCACTATGTCACCCTCGGTAGAGTGCTGTGGCATCACAGCTCACAACAACCTCAAACTCTTGGGCTTAAGCGATTTTCTTGCCTTAGCCTCCCAAGTAGCTGGAACTACAGGCACCCTCCATAATACCCGGCTATTTTTATTGTTGTAGTTGTCATGGTTGTTTAGCTGGCCCAGGCTGGGTTCGGACCTGCCAGCCTTGGTGCATGTGGCCAGTGCCTTAACCACTGTGCTACGGGCACTGAGCCCGAAACAAACTTTTAGAGCTGAAATCTATAATGTCTAAGATGAAACTTACACTGAATAGTAATAATGGCATATTAGACACTTAGGAAAAAATACGGCAATGCACACTATCCTAAATGAAACACAGAGATTTACAGAAATACCTTTAAAAACAAAGATGAGGCCAGGTATGATGGCTCATGCTTATAATCCCAGTACTTTGGGAGGCCAAGACAGGAGCATCAGTGGAGGCCAGGAGTTTAAGACCAGCACAAGCAACATAGTGAGAACATATCTCTATAAAAATAAGAAAAGAAAAATTAACTGGGGGTGGTAGAACACATCAGCCTACCTCCAGCTACTTCGAAGGCTAAGGCAGGAAGATTGCTTGAGTTTGAGGCTACAGTGAGCTATGATTGTGCCACTGTACATAAGCCAGGGCAATAGAGGAAGACCTCAAAACAAACAAAAAAAACCCAGCCTGAGCAAGACCAAGACCCTGTTTCTACTAAAAATAGATGAACTAGCTGGGCATCATGGTACACACCAGTAGTCACAGCTACTTGGGAGGCTGAGGCAAGAGGGTCACTCAAACCCAGGAGTTTAAGGTTGCTGTGAGCTATGATTACTCCCCGGCATTCTACCTAGGGTACAGAGTAAGACTCTGTCTCAGAAAAAAAGAAAACAAAAAAACCCGGTGGGTGCTCGCGCCTGTAGTCCTAGCACTCTGGGAGGCCAAGGTGGGTGGATTGCTTGAGCTCATGAGTTTGAGACCAACCTGAGCAAAAGTGAGACCTTGTCTCTACTAAAAATAGAAAAAACTAAGGCAAGAGAATCGCTTGAGCCCAAGTGTTGGAGGTTGCCATGAGCTATGATGCCACAGCATTCTACCCAGGGTGACAGCTTGAGACTCTGTCTCAAAAAAAATCCAAAAACAAAACCAACAACAATTTATAGGACAAGTAGACAGAAAATCAATAAGTTTATATAAGTCTTAAACAATGCTACCAAGGAATTTGACCTAATTGGCGTTTATAAAAACAGTCTATTCAACCATAGAATAGTATATAATACATTTTGTCAAAGTACACAAGGAACTTTTAGCAAGATAGACCATATTATAAGCAATTAAATGTCTCAATAAATTTAAAAGGCTCCAAGTCATATAATGTACTTTTTTTTTTTTTTGAGACAGAGCCCCAAGCTGTCACCTTGGGTAGAGTACCGTGGCATTACAACTCACAGCAACCTCCAACTCCCGGGCTCAAGTGACTCTCCTGCCTCCACCTCCCAAGTAGCTGGGACTACAAGCACCCGCTGCAATGCCTGGCTATTTTTTGGTTGTAGCCATCATTGTTGTTTGGCGGGCCAGGGCTGGATTTGAACCCGCCAGCTCAGGTGTATGTGGCTGGCGCCTTAGCTGCTTGAGCCACAGGCACCGAGCTCATACAATGTACTTTTTTAGTCATAACAGAATTATTAAAGTAAAATCAGTAACAGATAATATAGAAAATTCCAAAATATTTGGAAACTAAATGACACGCTTATAATAACCCATGTGTTAAAGACAAAAATCAAAAGGGAAATTAGACAGAGTTTAATTTAATTAAATGGAAATGCAAATTATTAAAGTTTGTGGGATGTAGCTAATACAGTACTGAGAGGAGAAAATGCCTATGTTGGGAAAGAAAAAAGTCTAAAATCAAAACCATCACCTTCCAACTTAAACTGAGAAGAGCAAATTAAAAACAATTAAACAGAAGAAATGAAAAAATAAAGATCAGATACAGAGTGGAACCCTGTAAACAGAAAAACAATGGAGAAAAATCAATGAAATGAAGAGGTGGTTCACTAAGAACATTAATACAATTGATAAAAAGATAAGGATTACAAAAGTTCACTCAAAAAGAAATACTTATAGGCTGGGCACCTGTGGCTCAACGGGCTAAGGCGCCAGCCACATACACCTGAGCTGGCGGGTTTGAATCCAGCCCGGGCCCACCAAACAACAATGACGGCTGCAACCAAAAAATGGCCAGGTGTTGTGGTGGGCACCTGTAGTCCCAGCTACTTGGGAGGCAGAGGCAAGAGACTTCCTTGAGCCTAGGAATTGGAGGTTGCTGTGAGCAGTGATGCCACAGCACTCTACCCAGGGTGACAGCTTGAGGCTCTGTCTCAAAAAATAAAAAAAGAAAATAAATACTTCTATATACCTGATAGCTCTATGTTTATTAAATAAATTGGAGTTTTAGTTAAAAACCTCACCATAGGCGGCACCTGTGGCTCAGTGGGTAGGACACTGGCCCCATATACCTAGGGTGGCAGGTTTGAACCCAGGCCTGGCCAAACTGCAACAAAAAATAGCCGGGCATTGTGGTGGGTGCTTGTAGTCCCAGCTACTCAGGAGGCTGAGGCAAGAGAATCACCTAAGCCCAGGAGATGGAGGTTGCTATCAGCTGTGACGCCACGGCACTCTATCAAGGGTGACAAAGACTCTATCTCTAAAAAATAAATAAATAAAAACCTCACCACAGTATTCAGAATATAGGAAAGACTCTCAAAACTCATTAGTAAGAAAATAACCTAATTTTTTAAATAGGCAAAGGATTTGAACAATACTTCAGAAAAGAAAATACAAACACAGGTTTGGGGCTTGGCGCCTGTGGCTCAACGGGCTAAGGTGCCAGCCACATACAACTGAGCTGGTGGGTTCAAATCCAGCCTAGGCCCGCCAAACAACAATGACGGCTGCAACCAAAAAATGGCCAGGCATTGTGTGGGCGCCTGTAGTCCCAGCTACTTAGGAGGCAGGAGCAGGAGACTCGCTCGCCCCAGGAATTGGAGGTTGCTGTGAGCTGTGATGCTACAGAATTCTACCCAGGGCGACAGCTTCTGTCTCAAAAAAAAAAAAAAAAAAAAAAAAACCAGGGCAGCGCCTGTGGCTCATGAGTATGGTGCCAGCCCCATATACCGAAGGTGGTGGGTTCAAACCTGGCCTTGGCCAAATTGCAAAACAGAAAATTAGCCGGGCGTTGTGGTGGGTGCCTGTAGTCCCAGCTACTTGGGAGGCTGAGGCAAGAGAACCATCTAAGCCCAGGAGGTGGAGGTCGCTGTGAGCTGTGTGATGCCACAGCCTTCTACCGAGGGTGATGAAGTGAGACTCTGTCTCTACAAAAAAAAAAAACAAAAAACAAAAAACAGGTTTGGCGTCCATAGCACAGTGGTTATCGTGCCGGCCACATGAACTGAGGCTGGCCGGTTCAAACCCAGCCTAGACCAGCTCACAACAATGATAACTGCAACAACAAAAAAATAGCTGGGCATTGTGGCAGAAGCCTGTAGTCCCAGCCACCTGGGAGGCTGAGGCAAGAGAATTACTTAAGCCCAGGAGTTTGAGATTGCTGTGAGCTATGACGTCACAGGAGTCTAGGGAGGGCGACATAGACTCTATCTCAAAAAAAATAAAAAAGAAAGAAAAGAAAATACAAAAACAGCAAGTAAACATACAGGAAAGATGCTCAACATCATTAATTGTTATGAAAATTTAAATAAAAAACTCAAAGAGATACTGTTCCACATCTAGTTGGAATAAAAAGACTAACCATACCAAGTCGTTTTTGTTTAGTTTTCTTTTTGCTGCCACCCTGGATAGAGTGCTGTGGCATCACAGCTCACAGCAACCTCCAACTCCTGGGCTCAAGTGAGTCTCCTGCCTCCCCCTCCCAAGTAGCTGGGACTACAGGTGCCCACCACAACACCTGGCCATTTTTTGGTTGTAGCCGTCATTGTTGTTTGACGGGCCCAGGCTGGATTCGAACCTGCCAGCTTAGGTGTACGTGGCTGGCGCCTTAGCCGGTTGAGCCACAGGCGCTGAGCCAGTTTTTGTTTTCTTGAGACAGAGTCTTGCTCTGTCACCTTGTGTAGAGGGTCGTAGTGTCATAGCTTTCTGTAGCCTCAAACTTGTGGGCTCAAGAGATCCTCTTACATTAGCCTCACCAGTAGCTGAGACTACAGGCATGCATCATCACACCTGGCTAATGTTTCTTTGGTTTACTTTGTTTCATTTTTTATTAGAGACAGTGTCTCACTCTTGCTCAGGCTGGTCTCCAACTCCTGAGCTCAAGCAGTCCATCCATCTCAGCCTCCCACAGTGCCAGGATTATAGGCGTGAGCCACTACACCTGAATGTTCAAGTGTTGACAAGGATGTGGAGGAACTAGAAGTCACATACCCTGCTGTGGGAATGAAAATGGTTCAACTACTTTGGAAAACAGTCTGGCAGTTTCTTAAAAAGTTAACTATACACTATCATATGACCTAGCTTTTACACTCCTAGGTATTTATTTACTCAAGAGAAAAGAAAGTATACATCCACACAAAGAGTTGTACACTAAGGTGCATGGCACCTTTATTTGTTATAGCCCCAAATTGGAAATAACCCAGTGTCAACAGGTAAACTACAACAAATTGTAGTATATCCACATACTGGAACACTGCTCAGCAATAAAAGGAATGGGCCACAGGTACACATGGTGCAGGGGCGACTCTCTGAGTACTGACCTGAGAGAGAAAATCCAGAAATAAATTCAGGAGTACATTCTGTTTGTTTGCAAACAGAAATATAAAATTCTATAAAATGCTAGCTAATCCATAGTTATAGGTCAGTGGTTACTTGAGGATAGGAGGGGAGAGTGAGAAGGAATGATTATAAAGGCAGCGGGAAACTTTTGAGATGTTGGTTATGTTCATTAACTTGACTGTGGTGATGGTACATGTGTCAAAATTTAACAATTGTGCATTATGTAATATAGATGCAGTTTACTGCATGTCAGTTGTACCTTAGTAAAGTTTTTACACACTGTTCCTGAGAGAATGACTAGCAGGGCCTCAGGCACTCCTCTGCTGCCCTCCCCGTCTACCTGCTGCTTGCCAGATTGGAGGGGAAGGCCCCCAGGTCCCCAGGAATCCTGGCATCTCGTGGCTTTGCCTGTCCTCCTCTTTGGTGTAGCTAGAGAGGCAGATAGCAGCAGCAAGCCCCTATAAATACCTAGTCACCATACCTGTTTTCAAAGCTGTACATTCCTTCCAGGACACTCCTTCTAGGGGTGGGTCTGCTGTTCCATTCAGCTGGTTCACCACAAATGCTCTGGCCACTTTCCCTCGAAATTGGAGAACTAAAACCTATTCTAATTAGTTTCCTAGGAATTCTGTAAGAAATTCCTATAAACTTAATGGCTTAAAAACAACCAAAATGTATTCTTTTACAGTTCTGGAGGCAGAAGTCCAAATCATAGCATTGGCAGGGCCATGCTTCCCCTGGAGGCTCTAGGGGAGAATCCTTTCTTGTTTCTTTTAGCTTCTGGTGGAAGGGATTCTTTGTGGTGGTTTGCACAACTCTAATCCTTTCTCCCCATTTCTGTCAAATCTCCCTCTACCTTTCTTTTATAAGGACACCTGTCATTAGATTTAGGGCCTACCTTAATTCCAGGACGATCTCATCTTGAGATCCTTAATTACATCTACAGATACTCTTTTCCCAGATAAGCTCCATTCATAGGTTATGGGGCTTAGGACCTGGATATATTTGGGGTGGGGGGCTAAATTTAGTTCACTATAGCTACTCAACGTCTACAGCTTTCTAGGGATAGGTTCAGGGAAGGCTTGTGCCATTGTCATAGGAACTGGGATGTATGGACAGAGAGACTCCTCAGGATCTAGGATTGTTTCAGCCTATGAAGTCCTTTTGCCTAAGCCTCTCTGATACCAAATCATTTCTCATGAAGAAATGGTCTGACCTCTTTTACCCTACTCATAGCCTAAGGGCCATTCATAGCCCAATTAACTTGGCAGATGGCAACTGAACTTATGGTCTTACCAGTCTATAGTCATAGGTCTTAGAAGGAACATTTACTGAATACCTAATCTGTGCCAAGATTTCCATTTCAGTCTCCACAATGATATTATGAGTTGGGTTTCAATTTTCTCATTTTACAATTGAGGAAATTGGTTACAGAACTTTCATAATTTGCCCAGAGCCACATAGCCAATAAGTGCAAGGCTAGGATTTGTTCCAAGATCTCCTTGCTCTGAAGCCCACTAACATTGCTATCATGTAGGACTTTGTTATTGTAGTTGTATAGGACTGGGTCCCAAGCCCAGGGAAATGGGTGGTCCAGGGTACTGAGTAGAACCCATGCTCTTTCCACTCTCCAGGGTACTGAGTAGAACCTGTGCTCTTTCCACCCAAGATCACGTTTCCTTCTGGTAATGGCCATTTACTGATAAATAACTTATTAGAGGCACAAGAGTGGCACCCAGTGGCTCTAGCTAAAACTACAAGATCAAGGATGACAGGTCAAATTCTTTTAGCTCTGGGACATTCCCTCAGTTTGCATTTCTAAACAGGAAAGATAATCACTGACCTCTTGGATAATAGAAAATAAAACCATCCATGGCCATTATATAGTTTGAGAAATGGAAGAAATGAAAGAATATGTATTTAGAGTTTTATAGAATTTATTCAGGGAAGGGTTGCGTAGGAGAAAATTTTCTTTTTTTAAGAGACAGGGTCTGTGCACTCTGTTGCCCGGGCAGGAATGCAGTGGAATGATCCAGCTCACTGCTGCAGCCTCAAGTTCCCAGACTTAGACAATCCTCTCAAATTAGCCTCCCTAATAGCGGGGACTAGAGGTTTATGCCACCATGTTTGGCTAATTATGGTGGAGATGGAGTCTCACTGTATTGCCTAGGCTGGTCTCAAACCCCTGGTCTCAAGTGCTCCTCCTACCTCAGTCTCCCAAAGTGCTAGGATCATAGGCATGAGCCCTGGGCCTGGACTGTTTGTTGTTGTTAATTTAAGAGATGAGGTCTTGCTGGGCTGCCCAGGTTAGAATGCAGTGGCTATTTGCAAGTGTAGTCATACTCTTGGGCTCAAGTGATCCTCCTGCTTCAGCCTCCTGGGTAGCTGGCATTATACATGTGACCCACCATACCCAGCTAGAAGCAGAGATTATAAATCTCAGTGTTGGAACAGAGACAGTGGGACAGGAAGGAGTGGGTAAGATAGTTCTCCAGGGCTTAAGTGTCATAGATGTTGTGTAGGGACTGAGAACTTAAACCCAGAATGAGCAGGAATAGTAACAAGGAGGTATTTTTCTAAGGAAAGGCATTGTTTCCCAGGGAGTAAGCCAGGATTAAATGTCCATAGAGTGGTAAATTCAAGGAGGTGTATCCTGAAGATAGGGCTGTCTCATCTGCAGGACCAGATGATGAATGATATTCAGGGCTCCCATATCTCACTGTGGGGAGTTCTCTGGTAAGACTAAGATATGAGAAAGGTTTATCTATTACATGAGATTTTCCAAGAGAAAGTATATAAGCAATTGTTTTCTCTCAAAGAAAAAAAGTTTTTTGTTTTTGAGACAGGGTGCTGTGGCGTCATAGCTCACAGCAACCTTAAACTCTTGGGCTTAAGTGATTCTCTTGTCTCAGCCTCCCAAGTAGCTGGGACTACAGATGCCGGCCACAATGCCCAGCTATTTTTAGAGACGGGTTCTCACTCTGGCTCAGGCTAGTCTTGAACCCATAAGCTCAGGCAATCCACCCATCTTGGCCTCCCAGAGTACAGAAAAAAAGGTTTGGAAAATTTCCAAATACTGTTGCTTTCTTCACACCTTTAGGGCCTTCTTTGCCCCTTTCATGTTCATTATAACTACCTCAGAAATTAAAGCGTATTTTGATAAAGGTGATAGAATATCAATTGTTTAAGAAAGAATTCACATGCCACAAAATTTACCACTTTAAAGTCTCCACTTCAGTGGAGGATATTTAAGGATATTCCTTGTGTTGTGCAGCCATCACCACTAAGTCCCAAAACATCATTAGTAGTGCCTGTCAGCAGTTAGCTCCAGCCCCTCTCCCTCCAGCCCCTGGTCACCATTGACCTACTTTCTATCCCATGGATTTGCCTGTTCTGGATGTTTCATATAAATGGAATCATACGAGATGTGGCCTTCATGTTGGTCCTTTTGCTTAGCACAATTCCAAGGTTCATCCGTGTTGTAAGTCGTAACAGTACTTCATTCATTGTATGGCTGATACTCATTTTGTTAATCCATTCATCAGCTGATGAACACTTGAGTTTTTTTCCACTTTTGGGCTGTTAAAAATAATGGTGCCGTGATTTTTTTTTTTTTTTGTAGAACCAGAGTCTCACTTTATCACCCTCAGTCGAGTGCTGTGCCATAACTTACAGCAACCTCCAATTCCTGGATTTAGGTGATTCTCTAACCTCAGCCTCCTGAGTAGCTGGGACTACAGGCACCCCCACCCCCACAACGCCTGGCTATTTTTTTGTTTGCAGTTTGGCTGGGGCTGGGTTTGGACCTGCCACCTCGGTATACGGGGCTGGTGCCCTACCCATTGAGCCATAGGCACCGCCCTGTGAATTTTTTTTTTTTTTTTGAGACAGTCTCACTTTGTTGCCCTTGGTAGAGTGCTATGGTGTCACAGCTCACAACAACCTCAAACTCTTGGGCTCAAAAGATTCTCTTGCCTCAGTCTCCTGAGTATCTGGGACTACAGGTGTTCATATTTTTAGAGGTGGGGGTCTCACTGTGGCTCAGGCTGGTCTTGAACCTGTGAGCTCAGGCAATCCACCCCCCACAGCCTCCCAGAGTGCTAGGATTAACAGGCATGAGCCACCTCGCCTGGCTGGTGCTGTGAATTTTTGTGTGGCTATAATACATTTGTAATTCTCTTGGGTATGTATCTAAGAGTGGAATTGCTAAGTCATATGATAACACCATGTTTTAACTTTTTGAGTACATTTCCAATAGGTACACCATTTTACCTTCCCACCAGCACTATATGGTGGTTCCAATTTTTCCACATCCCCATCAATAGCTGCTGTTGTTTTTATTGTCATCTTAGTGGGTATGAAGTAGTATTTCAAAAGTGGCTCTGGCTGGGTGAGGTGGCTGATGCCTATAATCCTAGCACCCTGGGAGGCCAGGTGGATAGCTTGAGCTCACAAGTTTGAGACCAGTCTGAGCAAAAGTGAGACCCCATCTCTACTAAAAAATACAAAAACTGAGGCAAGAGGATCGCTTGAGACCCAGCTGGTGGTTGTGAGTTATGTTGTCATGGATTTCTACCTAGGGCAACAGTTTGAGACTGTCACCAAAAAAAAAAAAAAAAAAGCTCTAATTTGCATTTTCCTAATGGAAAATTGATCTTGTTGTGTGCTTACTGGCCATTTGTGTATCTTCTTTAGAGAAATGCCTATTCAAATACTTTGTTCATTTTTTAAGTTATTAAGTTGTAAGAGTTATTTGGCTTGTTATTAAGTTGTAAGAGTTCTTTACTCTGGATAAAATTATCTTAACAGATATAATTTGTAAATATTTTCTCCCATTCTCGTAGGTTGATTTTTCACTTTTGTCAAAGTGTCCTCTGAAGCACAAGTTTTTAATTTTAATGAAGGGGATACCTGTTTTTGTATATATGTATTATTGAAAAGACAAGGGGCTGGAAGGATGGGGTTCTTAGTAACTATTTCTCTGTTTAAATCGAACCAACTAGTATGGCAGGGCTCTGAGAGGATACAGATGCCTACAGAACGTGCCATGTGGCTTCCCAGGTGTGACGTCCTTGTCACTTGTTGAGCACTTACCCTATGTAAGGGAGAGGCCCCGCTGTGAAGAGACAAGGGTGTGATGAGCCACACCCTGTGAGGGATTTACTGTATAGAAAATGGACATATGCACATGGAGTATCACACAGCAGACTGCCGAGCATACTTCAGAGCCTGACAAGTGAGACAGGCAGAGTGACTGGGGTTCAGAGGAGGGATATGCTAGGAGTGGCCAGAGTGAGCTGCAGGAGGCTCCACAGAGGGAAGCTGGGCAGTTCGAGGCTCAGAGGGGATTCATGAGCCAGGACAAAGTTAAGAGGGATTTCCTGGTGAGGGAGGACAATCCCAAGTGGTCAGTGAAGCCACCAGGCACACTCTAGATTGGCTAGAAGCTCATTTATGCATCTGCAAAACTTACTTAGGACTTTTCAATTTTTTTAGCAGACCCCAGAGAAAAAGGATTCAGCCCTGAGCACTGAGGACGCATATGAGGAAAGCAACCCGGCACCCTGTGCTGGTGAGGTTTTTAGCTCTTCTTTTCTTTCTTTTTTCTGTTCTTTTTTTAAGACAGAGTCTCACTCTTTTGCCCTGGGTACAGTGCAGTGGCATCATCATAGCTCACAGCAACTTCAAACTCTCTTAGGCTCAAGTGATCCTCCTGCTTCAGCCTCCCAAGTAGCTGAGACTATAGGAGCCCACCACAACGCCTGGTTAGTTTTTCTATTTTTGGTAGAAATAGTCTCTCTCTTGCTCAGGTTGGTCTCCAACTCCTGAGCCCAAGCAATCCACCTGCCTTGGCCTTCCAGAGTGCTAGATTATAGGCATGAGCCACTGTGCCTGACAGAGGTTTTAGGTTTTCAGGTGAGCCCTACTGAAGCTGGAAAAGTAAAAAACATGACATCAAGCTTTCAATGGACTCCACTACACTTCCTACTATGGCAAAGTTATTCTGCAGTTTGGCTGTCTCTTGCTGCCACCGTGGGTCTTCCGGGGCAGCAGTGGGCATTCCTTCCCCAAACATGGTATATGATATGACTAGAAGTTTCTAATCCAGTTTGTGCAGTTACAGATAGCTAGCTACACAGGATAGACAGGTGCATGGGGGCAGTAATAGGCAGATTCTGAGCCATGAATCCAGGAGGTTCCTGCATATCTTCTCAGGGGAAGACCACAGCTCCCTGTTTTGGTTACTCCTATTTGGGGCTCTGGAGGCTGCTCCCAGGCACAGCACCACCTCCACCTTGATGTGTTACGGGGAAGCATCAGCATGGGTGATGTGATGGTAATTTCTCTACACATGCCTCTGCAACACATCAGTAGCTCTCAGGGCCGACAGCAGCAGGTGACAGCCGCTCTCATGGTCAGTCACTCATGAATGCCAGATCCTATTCTGAGCTTTAAAAATGTATTAATGTGCTTAGTTCTCAAAACAGTCCTTTCAAATTATTCTCACTTAAGAATAATAGGAAATGGAGGCTCAGGATTGTCAACAAACTTACCTAAGGCCACAGCCAGTAGATAATGGAGCCAGAATTCAAACCCAGGCAGCACAGTTTCGGTCTGTCTTTGGAAGAGACCAAATTAGCGGGGGTCCCTTCCTATAGATTCTGAGTCCTTTGGACTAAATAGTGTCTGGGCTTCAGGGAAGTTGGGGCTTGTGATTGAGGCACCTATTCCTTGTAAGTTCACCCCTCTGTCCAGGCTCACAACTACAACATGCTACACACTGTCTGTGCCGGGGCCTAAGAGGTACTCCCAAAACATTCTGTCATTGAACCATATTTTAAATGTTGTGGAACTGTTGCTACTGAAAAGAATCCTGCAGTGGAGTCTGGTATAAAGCAAAGAACCGACTTTTTAAAATTTAATTTGGAAATTTAAAAAATTGGAAGTATACCATACCACATATAACATAATTTACGCAGCAAGGAGAGACAAAAGAATAAGTACCTTCCCTCAGAAGGAAAGGAAATTAACATTTAATTCAGTACCTTCTGTGGACCTGTGGAGGTGCTGGGCTCTTCCACAGACCTTATCTCATTTAGTGCTTTATAATGGCCTTGTGGGTGGGCAGCACTGACCCCCACAAGTGAGAGAGCCCAGGCTCTGAGGTCACACACAGCACGTGGCAGGAGGAGCTGAGGTTCAGCTTGCTGCTTCCATAGCCCACGCTTTCTCTGCCCTGCAACAGGAACCTTAAATCTAGGGGGAACTCTCTGAGGAACAGTGTGAGCTATCCTGCCCTACACACCTGCCCTTCTCATTGGCATCCAGCCTGTGTCCCACGTGGGCAGCTCTACTGAAGAAAGTCACGAATGGGTGGTGCCTGTGGCTCAAAGGAGTGGGGCTCTAGCCCCATATGCTGGAGGTTGTGGGTTCAAACCCAGCTCCAGCCAAAAACCACACACACACACACAAAAGTCACTAAAAGACTGTGTGTTGGGCTGAGCATGGTGGCTCACGCCTGTAATCCTAGCACTCTGGGAGGCTGAGGTGGATGGACTGCTTGAGCTTATGAGTTCAAAATCAGCCTGAGCAAGAGCGAGACCCAGTCTCTATAATAACACAAAAACTGAGACAAGAGGATCACTTGAGCCCAAGTTGGAGGTTGCTGTGAGCTATGATGCACTAAATACACTCTATTTAAAAAAAAAAGATTGTGTGTTGATTCCCCCAACCACCACCAGTCCATTCTCCGAGGAGCCTGTGGTCTGCCAGTCCTTTCCCTTGTCTTTCTGGCCCTATCTTCCCAGTGGCTACCTGGGTTCTTTTATCTTTTTATTTTTTGAGACAGAGTTTCATTTTCTTGCCCCTGGTAGAGTGCCATAGTTCACAGCAACCTCAAACTCTTGGGCTGAAGCGATTCTCTTGTCACAGCCTCCCACGTAGCTGGGACTATAGCCACCTGCCACCATGCCTGGCTATTTTTAGAGACAGGGTCTCACTCTTACTTGGGCTGGTCTCAAACTCATGAGCTTAGGCAATCCACCAGCCTCAGCCTTCCAGAGTGCTAGGATTGCAGATGTGAGCCATGGCGCCCAGCCCCTACTTGGTTCTTTTAAAAATCTACTCTAGTTGGGCTTGGTGCCTATAGCCCAGCGGCTAGGGCACTAGCCACATACATCAGAGCTGGTGGGTTCGAAGCCAACCAGGGCCTGCCAAACGACAGCTGCAACCAAAAAATAGCTGGGCATTGTGGTGGGCACCTATAGTCCCAGCTACTCAGGAGGCTGAGGCAAGAGAATCACTTAGGCCCAAGAGTTTGAGGTTGCTGTGAGCTGTGATGCCATGGCACTCTGAGGGCGACATAGTAAGACTCTGTCTCAAAAAAAAACTACCCAGGTCGGTCTCTAAAAATGGTGTGGCAGGAACCTGTAGTCCCAGGTACTTGGTAAGCTGAGGCAAGAGAATCACTTGAGCCCAAGAATTTAAGGTTGCTGGCAGCACCCATGGGTAGGGCGCTGGCCACATACACCAGGGCTGGCGGGGTTGAGCCCAGTCCTGGGCCAGCTAAACAACAATGACAACTGCAATAAAAAAAATAGCCAGGTGTTGTGGCAGGCACCTGTAGTCCCTGCTACTAAGGAGGCTGAGGCAGGAGAATCACTTGAGCCCAGAAGTTTGAGATTGCTGTGAGCTCTGGTGCCATGGCATTACCCAGAGTGACAAAGTGAGACTCTGTCGCAAAAAACAAAAACAAAAAAACCCAAAACAAAACAAAAAGAATTTGAGGTTGCTGTGGGCTGTGATACCATGGTACTACTGAGGGAAAAACAAAAACAAAAAAACCCAAACAAAACAAAAAGAATTTGAGGTTGCTGTGGGCTATGATACCATCGTACTACTGAGGGTGACCAAGTGAGACTCTGTCCCCCCCCAAAAAAAAATCTACCTAGACTCTGCTCCTGACCTAGTCTCCCAATTCACACTTCATCTTTTCTTCTCAGTAAACTCACCCAACTTGTGCTTCTCTCTGCAGAAACTTTTTAGCATGGGGACCCGTCCCCTCTGGGCTAAGGGTAGCATTACCCTCACTGTTTTCTCAGGACCTGCTTGTATCAGTTATCACTTCTGTACCTTCAGCTTTCCTCTGAGTTCTTTTCCCTCAGCAGGTCATTTTCCCATTTCTTTAAAAGAAAATCTCCTATGACCTTGAACTTCCTCCACTTACTCTCAGTCCTCTCCATCCTATCTTAGCCAGGGTTCTCAAAAAGCAAACTGCAGAGCCAGGAGTAATGGTACATGCCTGCAGCCCCAGACACTAGGGAGGCCGAGGCAGAAAGACTGTATGAGCCCAGGAGTTGGAGAATGCAGAGAGCTGTGATGGTGCCACTGCATTCCAGCCTGGGTTACGAGAGTGAAACCAGGCTCGGCGCCTGTGGCTCAGCGGGCAAAGGCGCCAGCCACGTATACCTGAGCTGGTGGGTTCAAATCCAGCCTGGGCCTGCCAAACAACAATGACGGCTGCAACCAAAAAATGGCCAGGCGTTGTGGCGGGCGCCTGTGGTCCCAGCTACTTGGGAGGCGGAGGCAAGAGAACTCACTTGAGCCCAGGAATTGGAGGTTGCTGTGAGCTGTGATGCCACGGTATTCTATCCAGGGTGACAGCTTGAGGCTCTGTCTCAAAAAAAAAAAAAAAAAAAGTGAAACCAATTAAAAAACAAAAGAAACAAAAGCAGCCCAAGCTGCACACACCCTATCTCCCTTTCTTCTTTTCATTTTCTCCCTAACCCAGGGAACCAGCTTTCCTTGTGACCGCTGAAACTCTCATTAGGGCAGGACTCTTAAATACCAAATTGTGCTTATCTTCATTTTATCTGAACTACCTGCAAAATTTGTTAAAGACCAGGACTCACCTAGTTCCTCCTGTGGCCCTCCCTCCCCAGCTGTGGACCACTGGTTCTCAGCTGCAGATTCCCAAATTGGTAGGACCAGCCCAGGCCTCTCCTGAGTGCCAGATGGAAACTGGATCTGCTCCCTCAGCAGCTCTATGTGGAAGTCCATGTTGGTACCTCAGTTTCCTCCTTCTGCACACATATCCCCAGAAGGGCGCCTCTTACTTTAGTCTGGCCACGATTAATAGTGCCACAGTCTATCGGGTTGTTAACATCTGAAATCTTGGATTCTTTGAGGAGGCCTCTCATTCTCAGGTTTCACATCCAGTCAGTCACCAAGGCCTGTTAATTTGGTGTGATGGAGACTTCAACTCCTGGTGACGCCTCCATCCCCACTGTCTTTACTTCTTCTGGGCTCTTGAGGTCTTCCTGCCTCCAGTTTGATGGGAGCCACACCTCTGATAGAATGATCTTTCTAAAATACAAAATTAACACTATTTTTCTCCAGTGCTTAAAACTTTTCACACTGGCTTCCCTCTTCCTACAGATAAAACTCTTTAGTTTCTCAGCCTTCTCTCACTCTACCAACTCTTTTGGATTCATGTCCTAGGATCCTATATCTGGCATGTTATGTAAGATGTTTTATGCCTTATGGCTTTGCATAAAGTTTATTTGCATAACTTTCAGCATGGGCTCTCCCTTGTCCTTCATTATTCAAAACCAAACTCAGTATCTTCTCAGAGAAATCTTTACCTCCATCTGCCTACCTCCTGGCACATTCTTCCCAGGGAAAAGCTCCCCAAGCTGCATTCCCAGGGCCTGCTCAAAAAGGAGCACCTTCTTGATTTGCACCGTGAATCACTGGAGAGTAGGAAGGCTGCCTGTGGGCACTGCCCAAAGCAGCATGAGCAACGGGGAGGTGGGGGGTGCAGGAGGGAGGTTAAGTGGCTAGAGCAGGAGGGAGGAGCAGACTCCGGGAAAGCTTGAGCTCCCAAGGGAGGGCCCCAGACGAACCCAGATGCCCCTCTCCAGGCCCAGCTGACCAGGTCAGGGGGAGCCGAAGCCATTCTGCAGCCTCTGCCTACTCCGGAAGGCCCTAGAGCTGCAGGGCTTTGATCCAGACCGGACCTGCAGCCAGAGATGCGGAGGGAGGAGCCCCCTGGGGCGTTTCTCCCAGGTTCCTCCCCCCCTCCAGGGTCTTTCTAGAATGGGGCGGTGTGAGTAAGATGAAATGGGCATGTTTTCTCCTAGAGACCTGCCGGCCAGACGAAAACAAGAGGCTCAAGAGCGGCCGCCTCCGCCGGGTCATTGAGACGACGCGCGCTCCCCACTCCGCCAGGGCCCTGCGCCGCCCAGAGCCCCCCGTGGCCTCCCTTACCCCTAGCGGAGAAGAGGCCCACGACAAGGCCCCGGCGCCAAGCAGAGCGAACCCCGGGAGCCGCCTGGAGGTGACCGGCGCGGGGGGCGAGGCCCATAGTCCTCACCCCAAGACCACTCTGCACCCGCAGGACGCGCTGTGGCTGCAGGAGGTCTCCAACCTGTCCGAGTGGCTGAGTCCTAGCCCCGGGCCCTGAGCCGAGCCCCGTCCCGAGTACCCTCCGACTCGGAGGCCATGGGCGACCGTCGTGGCCCCCGATTCAATAAAGCTGTTAGGTCCGAGCCGCCGCGTCTGCTGTCTTGTCAGGGGCGGGGGCGGGGGCGGAAGGGGGTGTGCCAGGGGCGTGACCGCGCGCCACCTGACGTCACCTTCGCTAACGCGAGGTGCGTCACTAGTGCGCGCCGCGGGTCCGGGCGCAATGGCGGCGCTGGGCGGGGAAGGGCTGCGCCTGCTGTCGGTGTCGCGGCCGGAGCGGCAGCCCGAGTCGGCAGCGCTGGGTGGCCCGGGCTCCGGGCTGTGCTGCTGGGTGTCTGTATTCTCCTGCCTCAGCCTCGCCTGCTCCTATGTGGGCAGCCTCTACGTCTGGAAGAGCGAGCTGCCCAGGTGCGAGGGCGGTGCGCGCGGCCGGATCCCGCGGCCAGTGAGGCGGGCTGGGGCGGAGCTCGGGCGAGCCGGGGGCAGGGCCGCATTGACAGGCGGTTGCGCGTCCCCCCCGACTTACTGCCCCCTCCGTAGGGACCACCCTGCCGTCATCAAGCGGCGCTTCACCAGTGTACTAGTGGTGTCCAGTCTCTCGCCCCTCTGCGTGTTGCTCTGGCGGGAACTCACAGGCATCCAGGTGCGAAGGAGGCAGGCAGAGGGTAACGGGAGAGAGCGAAGGGCTTTTGGGGAAGGGAGCGAGACTGATGCCTCCTTTCCTGTGGCTCAGCCAGGCACATCCCTGCTCACCCTGATGGGCTTCAGGCTGGAGGGCATTTTCCCGGCAGCACTGCTGCCTCTGCTGCTGACCATGGTGAGTGCTCCCGTTTTGTCCTCCTCTGGTCTTTGTTGTTAGCATCATGGCCATCTGTGACCTTTTATCTTGATGTGTCTGGTTTTCAGCTGATGGGAGACAGGAATTGCGAGATGGCCCCTGGGCCCTCGGGTATCCTTAGGTTAGAAATCCTCTCTGAGAACAGGAAGCTGAAGTCTTGCAAGGCTGGGCAGGTGCAGTGGATTATAATCAAAGTCTTTTCTTTGATCTCCTGTTTTTCTGCCTCCAGATCCTTTTCCTGGGCCCATTGATGCAGCTCTCTATGGACTGTCCCTGTGACCTAGCAGATGGGCTGAAAGTAGTCCTGGGTGAGTTCTTAAAGCTGAGGGGGAAAGTAGGCACAGGTACTCTGGACAATGGGGAAAGGAAATCATTGGGTTCGTGGTGCAATGTGGACCTGAGACAGTCTGTCCTCTCTGGGTGATTCTTCATTAGTAAAATGGGAACATCGAGCCAAGTGGCCTCTAAGAGTTGGTGCCTGATGTCCAAGGTGGCCCCTGGGGACCCTCAGAATTACTTGGCATGGACCAGAAAGCATTGTCACTTGCTTCCCCAAACCACAACTGGTCTCATTTAAGTTTTGCTGTATGTTTACTACCAGGATATCCTTTCTCAGCTACTAATCCCATCCCTTCATTTATTTTAAGACATTGTTTTGTGGCCAGGTGCAGTGGCTCACATCAGTAATTCCAGCAACTCAGGAGGCTGAGGCAGGAGGATCACTTGAGGCCAGGAGAGAGACCCGTCTCTTAAAAAAAAAAGTATTTATGTTGGGTCTGGTGAACTGTCCCCTGTGCCCCCCCACTAACCCCCCTTCTCAAGAATATTGATGGCAGAATTTGACCAGGGTAAAATTGCGGGAGAAGGGTCCTTAGGGCCTCTGGGGTCTCATTTTCCTTTAGCTAGCCACTTATTGCTTGTCCTGAATCCCCTTTCTAGCTCCTCGCGCCTGGGCCCGCTGCCTCACAGACATGCGTTGGCTGCGGAACCAAGTGATTGCACCCCTGACAGAAGAGCTAGTGTTCCGGGCCTGCATGTTGCCCATGTTAGCACCGTGCACAGGCCTAGGCCCTGCTGTGTTCACCTGTCCACTCTTCTTTGGAGTTGGTGAGTCTGGCCAAGTTGGTCCTGTTAAGGTGTTTTCAACATGAGAGCTGAGAATGGGGCTAGGGGCAAGAGCAGGTGTAGAGGGAAGGTCGGGAGGTGTGTGACATGGTGCTCACTTTCCTCCCAGCCCATTTTCACCACATAATTGAGCAGCTGCGTTTCCGCCAGAGCAGTGTAGGGAGCATCTTCTTATCTGCAGGTGAGTCTTGGAGAACTTGCTTGGAGCAATCTGGGTTCCGGTGTGTATGTCGATGTCTCTGACAGACGCTCTGGAGAAAGACTTGGGAAGAGAGGGCTGTGGTATCGAAGGGGCCACTGACCATGGGAATTGGGGTGCAGAGGACAGCTGTAGGTGGTGGAGCAGGCAGCCACTGTCCTGGGGGAAGGGGATGGTCTCTGGCTGACGGGTATGCACTGCTGGGGCAGGAAGGGTGGACAGGTGTGGTCACTCGTGGCCTCCCGTCTCCAGTGTTCCAGTTCTCCTACACAGCCGTCTTCGGTGCCTACACTGCTTTCCTCTTCATCCGCACAGGTTGGTCCTCAGTTTCTCATGGGTCCCCAGGGGCTCCAGGGGCCCACAGGAATGGATGGGAGAATGGGAGCACTGTGTTTATGCTAAGAGTGACAACTTCTACCATAGTTCTTGACATAGGCTGAGCCAGGGCCCTCAACCTGGTGAGGTCTTAGAGGTGGGAAGCAGCAGACACCATGGTGCGTGGGTGGATGGATGGGTGTGGTAGGGTGGGTGCTGATCTCCTGTTTCAGGGAACAAGGGTCACTAGCCCTGCAAGCGTCAGAGAACGAGGTAGTGCTGCTCTGTGAGCTGCTGTCTCCCTCCCCAGGACACCTGATCGGGCCGGTTCTCTGCCACTCCTTCTGCAATTACATGGGCTTCCCTGCTGTATGTGCGGCCCTGGAGCACCCGCAGAGGTGGCCTCTGCTGGCAGGCTATGCCCTGGGCGTGGGGCTCTTCCTGCTTCTGCTCCAGCCCCTCACGGACCCCAAGCTCTACGGCAGTCTTCCCCTTTGTGTACTTTTGGAGCGAGCAGGACACTCAAAGGCTCCCCTGTGCTCCTGACCTATGCTCTTGTGTACACTCCTATGAACTCTCATGGGCCCCCCAGCCCCTCCCCATAAAGGGGTACTGAAGGGGAGTTGCTGGCTGGGGTCCCCGAGATCTCAGGAATTTTTGTAGGGGATTGAAGCCAGAGCTAGTTGAATCCCAGGGACCAGAGAAAGGAGCAGATATCCAAAGGGTGCAGCCCCTCTCAAAAAGGGGTTGAGGAGCAGCTTGGAGTGAGGGACAAGGGCAGGTCCCAAGAGGGACACATGCCCTTCCTTACTTTGGACTGCTGCTTCTCTTAGCTCCTCTGCCCCCCTCTGCCTCTGAAAAGCTGCTCGGGGGTGTAGGTGGGAGGGGGGTTATTTATAAAGCCCCTCCCCCACAACTTTCCAGGGTTTTCTCATTGTCTTTTTGCATCAGGACTTTGTATTGGGATATTAAAGAGATTTAACTTGGCTAACACGGCCTTGGCTCTTGGGGCATAAGTCTATCTGGGGTCTTGTGTGAGGACTCCAGGAAGCTCTTCAGATTGTGCCTACCACCTGTCTCAGCTGACTTGAACATGGACCTCTGCCTGCCATGGGCTCATAACTTCCTCCTCCTGAGCAGAACCAAGTCCTAGCTGGGATGGGCTCACAGTGTGAACCCAGTGGGAGGAACCTCCTTCTTATATCCTCTTTAGAGTAAAAGATAGGCCCTCACCAGGACCTCTAGGTTCATTTTTAGAGATGGGGGTTTCACTCTTGCTCAGGTTGGTCTCGAACCCATGAGCACAAGTGATCCACCTGCCTCGGCCTCCCAGAGTGCTAGGATTACAGCTGTGAGCCCCTGCGCCCAGCCTTGTTTCATTTTTAGAACAGTTACCATTCCACAACTCTGGGCTTTAAAAAAAAGAGATTGATTCTCGAAAGTTTTATCCCTTTAGGTCCCATTCTAGACTCAAGGAGGAGGTTGTTCCAAGTCCCCTTTGCTGAGGCTGGTGGTGAATGGTCAGTCACTCCCAGGTTGCCCCTGGGTTGGCTGTAACTAAGGCACTTGCACGTGGATCTAAGGGCAGCATCGCATACCTGCCTCCCTGGAGACCTTTCCTCTTCCCCAGCCTACAGCAGGTGTTGGCGGCAGAGGGGTGAGCACAGGCCTATGTTACTGGGATACATTTGAGGTCTTACGGTCCAGAGAGGACAAGGTCTGGACCCACTGTGCCTGGAGAGCACAGCATGAGCTGGCTTAGTGTGTGTGGGGATCTGGGTTCTGCTCCCCCCTCTTCACAGTAATTCCTCCTCAGCCCTGCTCCAGGGGTTGCCGGTACCTGTGCCTTTTCCTCTCATCACTCCTCACTTCACCCTGCCTGTGGGAAGGAGGGCAGTGGTGTAGGCACTTACCCCCTGCTGGAGAGGGAGCTGAGGCTCAGGATTCTCTTGAGGGGTGGTTATGGGGATGGGCAGGGTTACAACCTGGGACTCTGGATCTAGTGCTCCTGACCCCCTAGCACTCTCATGGCCAAGGGGTTCACAGTAACCTCTGCCATTGCCACATCACCTTTCTTGAGGGCTTTACCCACTGACCAGGAGATACTGTTTGCATTCAGTCCTAAACTAAGTGGAGGTGGGAAGTTGGCCTTGGGTCTTTATTTCTGACAGATAGGTCTCTGTCACCCAGGGCCCTGAGTTTTAGAAAGCTAAGCAGCATGGCTGGGAAGCAAGTCTAACAGCCTAGCTTTAGCCCTTTTTGCCCTTTCATAGCTATGGAGTCTTGGACAAATTATTTAACCTTCATGTGACCTCATTTCAGGGGAAGGTGGATAAAGGCTGATTCTGAGTTAACAGGTGTTAAGTACTCAGAATGGCCCCAGTCCCCCCAGCAAGCACAGGAATAGGCAGTCCTGTGTGTGCACTCATTGGGCCCCAACGGGCACCTTTGCTAACCTCTGAAGTGGAAGCTATAACCTACCCCCCACCCATGTGGGGTCTGAGAGGCAGTCCTGCCCTGGTTGTTGCATGGCATGGCTGGGGGCAGCACTGGGGAGGGAGTGGCATAGGACCCTGCGTGGAAAGAAGGGGAAAGCCAGTTTATTGAGCAAGTGTTCCCGGACTGGGGACTTAGAGCTCTGCTCCCCCTCCAACAGGCAGAACCACTACAACTCCCCTAGACCTCAGGGCCACCTGCTGTTTCCGAGGAGGAGAGGACCGTTATTTGGCAAGAGATGAATATGACAGCAACTGTCCACCTGTAGGGGAATGGACAGATGACTGAAGGGAATGGGCCACTGCAGGCAGTTTCTCTCCATCCAGCTGAGGATGGCCTTCAGAGCCAGGCCCTCCTGCCCTCAGGCACTGGCTGACCTGGGCCTGCCCTGGCAGCACAGCTTCTTTTGAAGGCTTGGGGTGAGGGTAGCCAGGCTGCCAGTCTGGGCAGAATCACTCAATCTCCAGGATGAGGTCGTCACCTTCCAGTGTCATGTCTTTGGTCACATGGACCTTGCGGACAGTGCCCTCCATGGGTGAAGTCACCACAGTCTCCATCTTCATGGCACTGAGCACACATAGGGGCTGGCCCTTGGTCACCTTGGTTCCTGCCACCACCTTGATGTCTATCACCTTCCCAGGCATGGGTGCCCCAATCTGGCCCTTCACATCCTTTAGAGCCTTGGGGTGGAAATGCATCTCCTGCAGACAGGCAGAGCAGGCATGAGACCCAGCCCAGCCCAGCCCTATACCTGGCTGACCCTGGGGGAGGCGCACCTTCATAGCCTGTGTGTCCTTGACCAGGATGGACCGCAGCTGCCCATTGAGCTCAAAGAAGACCTGCCTCTGGCCAGCCCGGTTCAGGTCGCTCACAGCCAGGGCTTTGATGTGCAGCGTCTTGCCCCGCTCTAGCTCCACCTGGAGAAAGGGTGTAGAGGCACAGAGCTGGGGTCAGATGTGGAGAGAATAGGCCTCTGATCCTGGCCACAGGGCAGTTCCCCACACTGTGCCTTGGTCCTTATCTTGTGAAGGGCTAACTCCTGGTCTAAAGGGTCCTTTCCCCTCCCAAAGCTTTCGAGGCTGGAGAAGAGCCAAACCAAAATCTGGCACTCTGGGGCAAGGGTGCTGGGGAGTAGTGTGGACAAGCACCAGAGCCACTGACCTCAAACTCCTCTGCAATCTTGGGTCCCTGCAGGAAGAGGCGGGTATTGAGGCTATCCAGAGGTCCAAAGGTGGCAGTGAAGTCCTTGAAGTGGGCAAAGACGTCAGGGTACATGGCTGCCGAGAGCACATCCTCTGGGGTCACCTCCTCCCCGTGCCGGTCTATCAGCTCCTTTTCAAGCGCCTGCAGATCAAGGGGTGGGAGGGAGGCTCCGGGCCGCCCCTCCACCCTCGGCAAGTCCTTTAGCACCTGGGAAGCAAAGCAGAGGGTCAGGCCTGATTGCTGTACTCAGACCCCACCTCCCGTGATGCTGGGCCTTTCTTACCTTGGAGCGGAGGGGCTCAGGGAACCCCCCGTGGGGGACTCCAATGTAGCCCTGCAGGAACTCCACCACAGACCGAGGGAAGGACAGCTCCTCTGCCTGAGCTTCAGCCTCTGCCCGGCTCAGCCCATTCTGCACCATAAACTGGGCCAGGTCCCCCACAATCTTGGAGGAGGGTGTCACCTGAGGAAGAGGAGCCCCTGGAGGTTAGGATGCCCGAAGGTAGAAGCAGGCAGGACTGTGCATCAAGTGAGATGGGTTGGCTCACCTTGATGAGGTCACCCAGCATCTGGTTGGCCTCCACATATGCCTTCTTGACCTCCTTGAACTTGGAGCCAAGCCCCATGCTGTGGGCCTGGAAATGCAGGTTGGTGTACTGGCCCCCTGGGATCTCGTTCTCATACACATCCGAGTTGCCAGACTTCATGGTGGCCGTGCAGTCAAATGCTGCGTACAGTCCCCGAGTCCCCTCCCAGTACTCGCTGTAGTCAAACACACGCTCCAGGGGCACCTCTGCAGGGAGGCCAGGGTCAGGGGGTCTCCTCCCACACCCAGGGCTAGCTCCTGCCCCAACAAAGCCTAAGGTTACAGGAGGAAGTGAGGCCAGAGTAGGGCGTCTGGATTCTAGCTGAGGCTGACCAAGGGCACTGAGAGTGCTGCAGCTTTTAGAGGGACACAGCTATGGGCTGCTGCCTTCCCTACCTGTATCTAGGGGAGTCCCTCGGGTACAGGCCACCAGAGCCCCCATGCTGGGTTGCGAGGTCATCCCAGACATGGAGTCAGCTGCCACATCCACTACATCAGCCCCAGCCTGGGCACAGGCCAGCATGGCTGCCACACCTGCCCCTGATGTGTCGTGGGTGTGGATGTGCAGTGGGAGGTCGGGGAAGCGGTCCCGGAGGGAGCTGACCAGCATGGTGCAGGCTGCTGGCTTCAGCAGCCCTGCCATGTCCTGAGGGGACAGGGAGAGAGATGATGATGAAGAGAGGCATCAAGCTGGCCGATGGCAGGGGATGGGACAGGGGCAGGGATAGGCAAGGGCCCTGGCACCTTGATGCACAGGATGTGGGTGCCGGCTCGCACCAGCTCTTCTGCCAAACCCATGTAGTACTGCAGCGAGTACTTGGTGCGGCTGGGGTCTGCCACGTCCCCCGTGTAGGAGATGGCGGCCTCTACCACACCCCCTGCGCTGCCAGCTGCTTCCATGCCCAGCAGCATGTTGGGCAAGTAGTTGAGAGAGTCAAAAATCCGGAAGATGTCCATGCCATTCTCTTTGGCCACTTCACAGAACCTGGGTGGGTAGGACAGTCCAGGGCTGAGTTTTACCCACTACCCACAGCAATGCAGCCTGGGATCTGACCTCACAGGGCTGTGGCACCCACAGGCAGGGTGAGCTGGGTACAGAGCGCTATGGACAAGCCCTTCCCCAGGGTGGCACAGTTAGCGGTCTGCCAGGCCAGGGGCCAGCTGGAGTGGCACTACGGGGGAGCACTGAATGAAGTCCTGAGGCCAAGGCTCCAATCCCAGCTCTATACCGAGGGGCCTACGACAAGTCATCTGCCTCTCAGGGCCTGCACGGCCCCACCAGTGAAATGAAGTGATCTGGAACAATCTGGTTCTGCAGCTACAAAGCTACACTTAACCAACATTCCAAACAGCAGCCCCTGCTGGGAGTCATCACAGAAAAACTTCTTTTCCAGCCAGCTGTGCACAACATGGGCAGTTGTGGGCCACACCCCACACTGCCCCTCTCCCCAGTCCCCCCCTCACTTGAAGACCACATTGTCGGGGTAGTTGGTGTAGCCCACAGCATTGGCCCCACGAAGCAGCATCTGGAACGGGATGTTGGGGATGAGCTCCCGGAGCTCCTGCAGCCGCCGCCAGGGGCACTCATACAGGAAGCGCATGGCAACATCAAATGTGGCTCCTGCACAGGAACCAAGGGGCCCAGGTCAGCTCCATGTGTCTTGGGGACCCCACCAGGCCCTGCTCATCTTTAGGATGCCTGGCATGCCCAGCTCTGACCGCCCCAGACTTTTCCTTTGCTGATCTCTCATATGTGTCCTCTGTGCTGCCTTATGGTCCTGTGTCTTCCTCCCTCCAGTTCCCTGTGCTGTCTCCTCCCTGACCTTGGGCTTGCCTGGCACAGCACCAGGCTGGGCCAAGCCAGCACTCACTGAACACTGTGCTCTCCTCAGTGTTAGTGTCAGAGCTTGTCCCAAACGGTGGCTGCAGTTCCCACCAGGCACTGCCCAACACCCCAGACCTCCTCCAACCCACCTCCCCAGTTTTCCATGCTGAAGAGCCTGCTGAAGTTGTGGGCAACATAGGGAGCAATCTTTTTGAGATCGTGGGTGCGCACACGAGTGGCCAGCAGTGACTGGTGGGCATCCCTGAAGGTTGTGTCCATCAGTAGCAGGCCCTGGTGGTTCCTCACAGCTCGGGCGAAGCCTTCAGGCCCCTCCCGCAGCAGGATGTCTCTGAAACCAGCTGGGGGTGGGCCTGGGGCAGACAGGGGCATTGGCACCCATCCTGCAGGTGGCAGTCTCCTGTCTGTCCCATGAACTAGCAGAACAGATCTCACCTACCTATGGGCACTGAAGGGACAATGGGGTCCGTGGGGCTGGGACTGGCCTTGACAGGGATTGGGGTGGTTGGCCCATTCACCATGATGTGCCCTGGGGAGAAAGTAGGCAGTAGGTTAGGAAGTGGGCAGTCTGAGCTGAGGGCAGCAGTGATGGTAATGGGCTCAGGTGTGGGGGCCTGCCTCCAGTGCCAGGGCCTCCTGTGGTCCAGGCAGTAAAGGAGACCTCAGATCAGGTGGGAGGAAGCCAAGGGTGGAGCACAAGAGGAGGCTGCTTCAGCACAAAGGCTGGAGTTGGGCAGGGCCAGGAGCAAGGAACATAGAGGGCACAGTGGGGCAGTCTTGGGTCAGACCAAGGTAGTGTAGCAGCTTCTGGGCCCGGTTCTGCGCAGGCCGCAGCTGGAACAGCTCTGGGTTCTCATCTATGAACTGCGTGTCCACAGTGCCTGCCAGGAACTGCTGGTTGTTGAGCACATTCTGCAGGAAGGGGATGTTGGTCTGCAGGACAGAGGCAGGTGGAGGGGCGTCACTGTGCAGCATGGACGAGGCTACAGTTGCCACCCTGGACCAGCACTGCTCAGGGCCCTCCATGGAGGGCTTTTCCCCTCCTTCAACCTTCCTTCCATCTGCCAGAGGCCCCTAAGCTGTCAGCTGCCTCCAGCCCTGCTCACCCAAAGTGTCTGAATGCCACCCTCCCTACCTTCCTAAGGGCCTGGAAACACCCCCTCAAACCCAAAACTCTGGTAAGGCTTTTCTGTAGCCCCTCCTTCAACAAGCCATCGCTCTGACACTCTAGGTGGCCTCCTCCTAGCTAAGTCCAGAGGGTGGCTCCCACACTCGGCTTCCAGACATCTGGCTGTCCTCCCACACCAGAATGCATGGCCTCGTCCTGGGCCTCACTTCCAGGGACAGCTTCTATTCCCAGAGCCAAGTCCCAAAGGCAGAACCGCCACTTGAGCATTGCTGAGTGTGTCCCTTACAGAGGCTCAGCAAGTCCCAAACCAGCTACCCCAGTGCCCCTCAGCCTGGGTGGAGGCCTCTCCAGGGACTTGGTTACCAAAACCTGGAGCCAGCACCTGTACCATCCATTTCCTCCCATGTCACTAGGCAAGTGGGACAGCTCACCTTGGCCACAACTACCACTGGCCTTCCTCATCATGACTGTGCCTGGCCACACAAATTTTGCCCTGCTCTCACCTTCCACATGTGTACCTCCTGGGAAACCTTCCTGGATGTCTGAACTTGAAGGCCTTTGTACCCCCGGCTTTCTAATATACCCTGGTGAGGTCAGCTGCTGGAACACCCCCACCCTCAACACTGTCACTGTGGCTCATTTGGCTTCCTCACCTGCCCAGCAGCTCTCTGGGGGCAAGGTGCTGTCAAGGGTACTTGTGTCCCTGAGCTCTGTTCAGGGACCCTCAGATCTGTTAATTATGTGGCTAGGGAACAACATGATGCTGGAATAGGGTGAAGATAACCTAGAAGCCACACAGGGACGGAGGAGCCAACCCTGCAAGACACCCCATGATGTGAGACCACGTGGTAACACTCTGCACAATCGATCCTGGATGTGGCTACATAGCTTCATCTCTGGCTTCTGCTTCAGAGAAAGCATCTCCAGGTTAGAAGTTCTGCTGCCCGCTTCACGAGAGACTGGAAGGTGCAGCCTGAGCCCCTTGGAGAGTGTGCCTGTCCCCCTAGGTTTCCAATCACCTGGGTTGCAAAGATGCTTTCCCCACCAGCATCCCACAGGTGGTCACCGCAGAGTGGAGCCCAGTCAAGAGTGACTTGTTGCTGTCTGGTGGGACAGGTCTGTCTCTGTGCAGCATGGACAAGGCTACAGTTGCCACTTTGGACCAGTACAGCTCAGGGCCCTCCTTATGAGATTTCAACTGGGACAATGCATGGCATTTGAGAGGGGAGACAACGAGTTACCATTCAAAGAACCCAGAGGCATATAAAGGTGAAAAGGTCTCCAGAGGCCTCCTGTGCCCCAGCCTGTGCTTCCCTGTTGTACAAGATCCTGCTTCACGATTACCCAGCATCCTTCACCCCTCTGTTCTGGAAGCCCAGTGGGGGCAGGAACCAGGCCCACGTGGCTCCTGACACACCCCAACTCCCAGCACTAGGCAACACATGATAGATGATAGTAAACATCTGTCTAAAGCAATGAAAACATTTGGGATGGGGAAAAGATGAACAAAGAAATACCTGGTTCTCCGCGGCCAGGACCAGGAGCTTATCCCTCTCATTTTATTACAAAACCGCAAAAGCTGGGGCCCAGGGAATGGGAGGGTAAGGATGGCCTCCAGCTGTTCCCTTTCCCCTCCTAAGTGCTGAGTCCATGCAATTAATAGTTTGGCCTCCAAGAGGAAAACAGTCTCAGTGATTTGCCCGAGGCCACCTGGGCTGCAATGCCAGGGAGTATTAGAGTTTCAGTCTCTGGTGCCCCCCCTCCCCCAAATCAGGGATGGATAGGTGGGAACCAGGAAGGTCGTGACTTTTCCCATTACCCAAACTGGCAGATCACTAGTGGTGGCGGGACCACCACTCTCTGGGGCGGCAAACAGGACTCCGCCCCCTCCTCACAGCAGGGGTCCCCTCTTGGGTAACTCCTCCGGGGGCAGAGGTGGAGGGTATAGTGGCTGTCACCGCCTGCTGGGAAGCCGCGCCGCGTGCAATAATCCCCAGCCGGAGACACTGCCGGATCGGATATGAACACCAGGCGTGGAAACCGGGGAGGGAGGGAGGGAGGGAAGGAGGGACAGGCCCAGGGCGGGCCCGCGGGGGCGGGGCGTCTGCCCAGAGGCAGAGCCCTGTCGGCCCCACCCCGCAGCAGCCCTGCCCCGGGCGCCGCCCCGGCCCCCCACCCCCACCCCGAGCCCCGTGCCTGTTGGGGACCCTCCACGTGACTCGGTGATGCAGAACGGTTATGACCTTCAGCGTGTGTCTATGAACGCGAGGGTCCCAGTAACAGTGCGGGTTTGCGCCCGGCCCTGCCCGTGGGTGCAGGGACGTGTGGGTGTGTAAGCATGTGTGGGTGTGTTGGGGAGGGTGCCCAGCGACATGTGACAAAGACTCCAGTCTCTGGAAGATGGTGAAGGGGCCCGCGAACAGGCGCTTTGTCTGGCTGTCTGCAGAGTGAGGTTCGCGTCGCGGCGGCGGGCGCCCGTGCGGTGCAGGATGCCGGGGCGCCAGGGTGGCCGGGGGCGCGCGCGCCTGTGCTGGGGTGAGTGCGCTGCGGCAGCGCCCGGGGGCAGTGCGGCGGACTCGCGCTGGCCCGGGCTTCGGGCGTGACTGGGCGACACCCGTGGGCGCTGCAGTGGTCGCGTGTCCCTGTGACCTCGGGAGGCAGCCCAGGCCCGGGTGGATCCCCGCGTGCCCCTCCCCGTCCGCCCTCCACGTGCGTGTCCGCGGCGCGCGTGCCCATCGGCGCGCACCCGTCCGCCTGTCGCCGCCACCACCGCTGCCGCCACCGCGAACCTCGCCAGGGAAAGGTGCCGGGAACCGAGCGAACAGGGGCCGCGGGCCCGAGCGCCATGGGCCGGAGGGCGGGAGGCCGGCAGCCGGTCATCCCCGGGCCTCGCCCCCGCGGGAGAGCGGCCTGGAGTCGGCAGGGGCCGGCCGGGCCCGCGGGGAGGCCGGCCCTCGCCCCCTGAGCGGCAGACACCAGGTGAGGGGAGTGGGGGGGGGGGCTGGCCGGGGATGGGCCACCGCCATGCGAGGGTAGGGGTGCTGGTGGGCACCTTCCCCGGAGGGAGAGGGGATGGCGCGGAAACGGGAGGAGGCCGATTTCAGGGGATGCCAAGGAAAGGAAGTTCCGGGACCCTCCCTGCGCTTGGCCCACCTCCGCTTCCTGCCTCATGCCTCACCTTGTCCCCAGCGCCTGGACTCTCCCTAACTGCTTGGGAAATGTGACCTTTACTCTGGGGGGCCTCGCCCTAAAGGCCCCAGCTTTCCCTCATCCCTGGAGGACTCCTTGGACCTTTGACCCAGCCCCTTCCCAGGCCAGGCTCTTGGGAGCTGGCTCCTGGGACAATGCCCTGGGCTAAGGTGGGCACCTGCACCAGCCCCACCTGTGCCTAGGCCGTGGCCCTTTCCTACAGGGCTCTCACCATGGCCCCACCGCTCCTGCTGCTGCTGCTGGCCAGTGGAGCGGCTGCATGTCCCCTACCCTGCGTCTGCCAGAACCTGTCCGAGTCACTCAGCACCCTGTGTGCCCACCGAGGCCTGCTGTTTGTGCCGCCCAACGTGGACCGGCGCACGGTGGAGCTGCGGCTGGCTGACAACTTCATCCAAGCCCTGGGGCCGCCTGACTTCCGCAACATGACAGGGCTGGTGGACCTGACGCTGTCTCGCAACGCCATCACCCGCATTGGAGCCCGCGCCTTTGGGGACCTGGAGAGCCTGCGGTCCCTGCACTTGGACGGCAACAGGCTGGTGGAGCTGGGCTCTGGCAGCCTGCGGGGGCCTGTCAACCTGCAGCACCTCATCCTCAGTGGCAACCAGCTGGGCCGCATCGCGCCAGGAGCCTTCGATGACTTTCTGGACAGCCTGGAGGACCTGGACCTGTCCTACAACAACCTCCGCCAGGTGCCCTGGGCTGGCATCGGCGCCATGCCCGCCCTGCACACCCTCAACCTGGACCACAACCTCATCGACGCACTGCCGCCGGGCGCCTTCGCCCAGCTGGGTCAGCTCTCCCGTCTGGACCTCACCTCCAACCGCCTGGCCACGCTGGCGCCCGACCCGCTCTTCTCTCGGGGGCGCGATGCGGAGGCATCCCCTGCACCCCTGGTGCTGAGCTTCAGCGGGAACCCACTGCACTGCAACTGCGAGCTGCTGTGGCTGCGGAGGCTGGCCCGGCCCGACGACCTGGAGACCTGCGCGTCCCCACCTGGCCTGGCAGGCCGATACTTCTGGGCAGTGCCAGAGGGCGAGTTCTCCTGCGAGCCCCCCCTCATCGCCCGCCACACACAGCGCCTCTGGGTACTGGAGGGCCAGCGGGCCACACTTAGGTGCCGGGCCCTCGGCGACCCCGCACCCACCATGCACTGGGTTGGCCCTGACGACCGGCTGGTTGGCAACTCCTCCCGAGCCCGGGCTTTTCCCAATGGGACCCTGGAGATTGGGGTGACAGGTGCCGGGGATGCAGGGGGCTATACCTGCATTGCTACCAACCCTGCTGGAGAGGCCACAGCCCGAGTAGAGCTGCGGGTGCTGGCCTTGCCCCACGGAGGGAACACCAGTGCCGAGGGCGCCCACCCCGGGCCCTCGGACATTGCTGCCTCGGCTCGCACTGCTGCGGAAGGCGAGGGGACTCTGGAGTCTGAGCCAGTGGTACAGGTGACAGAGGTGACCGCCACCTCGGGGCTGGTGAGCTGGGGGCCAGGGCGGCCGGCTGACCCTGTGTGGATGTTCCAAATCCAGTACAACAGCAGCGAGGACGAGACCCTCATCTATCGGTGAGGATACGGATTCTGCCCACCCCTCACACCGGCTTTGCCCTTGGCCGTCCAGCCCCCTGCTGCCCCACCCCACACCCCTCCAAGGTTTGCCCCCAGCTCCTCCCCTTGAATGTGCTTATGTCCACCTCAGTGGCTGCAGAGGGGCAGTAGCCCGGCCTGGCATAGCTGCCTGAGTAGGGAGTTGGTGCTGTGGGGGAGAGGGCAGGCAGGGTGCCTGGCCTGCGGTGGTGGGGTCTGCGCAACCCGGGCGGCACACACGTTATTTCTGCTTCTGTTGGAGCCGTTCCCTGCCCCCTACATCCTCTCCGGTTTGCCTTGGGCCTGTGCATGTCAGCGTGTACACCCATCTGTCCCCTGGCACTGTCTCCTGTCCCACACACATGCCTGTTTCTCTGCCTTCTTGAGTGAACACACCAGGCCTGTGTGGTCCCAGGAGCTGGGAGCACAGGGTGGGAGACTCAACTAGGACTAACTAGGACTCAAGGTCCTGGCCATGAAGGTGGGGGCTGGACCCCAGCCTGGGCTCTGACCACCTGCCCTTTCCTGCAGGATTGTCCCAGCCTCCAGCCACCACTTCCTGCTGAAGCACCTGGTCCCTGGTGCTGACTACGACCTCTGCCTGCTGGCCCTGTCACCTGCTGCTGGGCCCTCAGACCTCACAGCCACTAGGCTGCTGGGCTGTGCCCACTTCTCTACGCTGCCGGCTACACCCTTATGCCACGCCCTGCAGGCCCACGTGCTGGGCGGAACCCTGACTGTGGCCGTGGGGGGTGTGCTAGTGGCTGCCTTACTGGTCTTCACTGTGGCCTTGCTGGTACGGGGCCGGGGGGCTGGAAATGGCCGCCTCCCCCTCAAGCTCAGCCATGTCCAGTCTCAGACCAATGGTGGCCCCAGCCCCACACCCAAGACCCACCCACCGCGGAGCCCCCCGCCCCGCCCCCAGCGCAGCTGCTCCCTAGACCTGGGGGACGCTGGGTGCTATGGTTACGCCAGGCGCCTGGGAGGGGCCTGGGCGCGTCGGAGCCACTCAGTGCATGGGGGGCTGCTCGGGGCAGGGTGCCGCGGCGTGGGTGGCAGCACGGAGAGGCTGGAGGAGAGTGTGGTATGAGGGGCGGGCGGAATGTGTGTCCGTCTGGCCCAGGGGTCCCTCCTTGGTTTTTATTCTTGGTACCTCAGGCTCCCCTGCGTACTTGGCGGGACAGGGAGCCCTTTCCTTGGTTCTGGCCTCCAGACTAGGATAAGGGGACAGGTCCCTCTGATAGGTGCTCACAGCCCCAGAGGCAGGCGCTGCAGCCACCAATTGGGAGTCTTGTTTTTATTTATAATAAAATTGTTGGGGACACCTCAGTGCTAGTCTCTGGTTTCATCTGGCTAAATCTTGTGGAGGGAGAAGGGACATGGATAGTGGCAACACACAGGCCAGGACAGGAGTCAGGGCTGCAGGGGCAGGGACTGGCATTTGATTGCCTGAGTGAGCCCAGGGCCAGCCCTCGAGGAGTCTGCACTTACAAGTGCTATGGCTGAGCTTGAGGGGGCGGCAGCCTGACCTGTAAGTGCAGAGAATGCCTCCTCCTGGCAGGTGAGGACACCTGTAATGCTGGGTGCGTGGCTTTTAGCGTGAACACGTCCCCCAGCAGCACATGGTGTGCAGCCATGTGCAGGGAGGCCATGGCACAGCCCTTTCGGGTAGAAAGGCCTGGGTTAGCCATCTATTTTTTTTTTCTTTTCTTTTTTTTTTTATAGAGACAGAGTCTCACTTTATCGCCCTCAGTAGAGAGCCAGTGGTGTCATACAGCTCACAGCAACCTCCAACTCCTGGGTTCAGGTGATTCTCTTGCCTTAGCCTCCCAAGTAGCTGGGACTACAGGCGCCCGCCACAACGCCCGGCTATTTTTTTTGCTGTTGCAGTTCACCCTGGGCTGGGTTTGAACCCACCACCCTTGGTATATGGGGCCGGCACCCTACTCACTGAGCCACAGGTGCCGCCCCTGGGTTAGCCATATTTTAAGCACAGCTCAGTAATAAGTCCCCCAGGCTTGTATTCCCAGGGCATCTTCTGGATTTGTAAAATGTCATCCTACAGGGACTGGGCCAAGAGTTCCTACTGTCCAATTATCAGCCTAGGAGCCTCTGGAAGGTCTGTTAGTACTACAGGCACTAGTGAGACTGCGGCTTCAGTTACCTGACTGACTGCCCCCTTGTTGTGCCCTCCTCCAATGCCTTGGCCCTCCTTCACTGCAGGGAGATAGCTGGATGGGGACATGTGGCCACTTCCTGCTCAAGTCCTCCTATCTCTTTCCAGGCAGTCCAAGGCCAGGGGACTCTGCTCTGCCTCCTCTGCCAGAACACCCAGCCATGCATGGCTCCTGTGGCCTCCTGAACAATCTGTCTGTGGATGCTGGCTGGGCAGCACAGCACTAGATACACAAGCAGCTGCAGACACAGGTGGCTCGCGGCCTTGCTGAGGGCCAGGTACATGCAGGTGCCTATGGACACATAGAAGCTTGGCACTGGCATCCTGGAGCCTGTGATGGTGCCTGGCCCGTGGTAGCCATAAGGAAGGTGCTACATGGACACACTGGTATCTGCCGGTCCTCTGAGGAGGGCAGACTGCTCACACACAGGTGTCTGCTCTCTCAGCCCCAGGACACCTGCCTGGGTGTGGACCAAGAGCCTGGTGGTTTCAGTAGATGGGAACAAGGGTCTCAATGGAGTCTGGGCATGGTAGCTCACACCTATAATACTAACACTCTGGGAGGCTAAGGTGGGTGGACTGCTTGAACTCAAGAGTTCAAGATCAGCCTGAGCAAAAATGACACCCTGTCTCTACTAAAATTAGAAAAACAGGTAAGAGGGCTCGGCGCCTGTGGCTCAACGGGTTAAGGCGCCAGCCACGTACACCTGAGCTGGGGGGTTCGAATCCAACCCGTGCCCGCCAAACAACAATGACGGCTGCAACCAAAAAATAGCCGGGTGTTGTGGCGGGCGCCTGTAGTCCCAGCTACTTGGGAGGCGGAGGCAAGAGACTCGCTTGAGCCCAGGAATTGGAGGTTGCTGTGAGCTGTGATGTCACAGCACTCTGTCCAGGGTGACAGCTTGAGACTCTGTCTCAAAAAAAAAAAGAAAAACAGACAAGAGGATCACTTGAGCCCAAGAGTTGGAAGTTGGCTGTGAGATTTGACACCATAGCACCCTACCCAGGACAAAAGCTTGAGACTGTGTCTCAAAAAAAAAAAAAAGGGTCTTGACAGAGATAGGCAGGGAGCAAGAACTGCCTGAGTGAAGGTGGAGGGGCAAAAGGGGTGGGTGTGCAGGAGCCAAGGGGACAGGGCCTCCAGGGCTGCAGTGTTGGGGGGAGGCTGGGGGCACAGCAGGAATCAGCAGCCTGCTCTGGGTACACATTTGGGGTGGACACTGTACCCCTAGACACCAAAAACACGTGTCCTACTGCAGGTCCGTGTGATCTCCATCTTGAGGGAGTGAGCTCAGGTGGAAGTTATTCCTGGCCCTCCAGGATGCAGGACAGCTGCAAGGTCCTATGGCCCAAGGGAGCAGCTTGCCACAGAGGTAGGGCCTGGGCACTGAAGGTGAGGGACACAACCACAGGGCCTAGCCAGGACCACCAGGCCAGGGGTGGGCAAAGGGTGGGGACAGCCCAGGTCATCCCACTGGGGTCATGGTGTACACCGGCCAGACAGCCCCTTGTGGCAGTAAAGTGGCCACAGGACACCTCTGTTGGGAAATCCAAGCCTCATGGCAAGATGCGGGCAGAGCACAGAACACTGCAAGTTGGTGTCATGACAGAGCTCTGCCCTGATTATAGGGCATGGACTCCTAGCATCTGGGAAATGCCCCATCTCCTCCTCCACAGGGTGGGCTGTGGACGAAGGGCCCAGAACCCTCCCTGTGCCTTTTTCAAAAGGTCTCTGCACTGGGACAGCCAGAGCTATCTGGACAGATGAGAGGAATGATGGGGCCTGATGGGACAGCACTATCCACGTGCTCCAACCCCACCTGGCCAAGCCTCCACACAGTCAGGGGCTAGAAGCAGCTGCAGGGAGGATGGCCAGGCCTAGATGAAGAGGCTGTCAGCTGGCGACCGGAACAGCCCATCCTATGGAGCCCAGCAGAGGCCGAGAGAGGAGCTCCTACAACGACCAAGGGTCCTGTCCCCCAGCTCTTCCAACCCTGCCATTCTGAGGGTGGCCCCATGAAATACATGGCCAGGTGCTGGCTCTAAAGAATAAGGTGGTGTTTTGTCACTATGAATTCCTCTCTAGCCCTAGACACTAGCTGCACAGCCCAAATAAGACGCGATGGGCACCCACAATCCTCGCCTGGCCGGGTGACCGCAGTGACCAGACGAGGGCAGCTAAGTTACAGGCCACACCCCTCGGCTATCCTGAAAGTCCCGAACACCATGCACATTCCAAGCCAGGATGAGGAGGCAGCAGGGGCTGGCAGGACAGTCTGACTACACGAAGTGCCCCCAACCACATAGGACCTGAGCTCTTGCTCAGGGCGGCCACTGTGGAACTTGTTCAAATACAGACTGTGGGGGCTTGACCCAAACCTGTGGGGTCAGGATTTCCAAAAGGGGGGCCTCTCCAGATGATCCTAACCTTGAAAGGGCAGGAAAGAGTGTGGGCCTCCCCTGAACAACACTGTGGACAGGAGGCCCTCAGGCCAGGGCGCAGTGTCTGAGGAAGAGCTCTGGGCCCCGCCAACTCCAGGGCTGCAGAGGAGCGAGTGGGCGAGGGGCAGCCAGCAACAGCTAACGTGCAGCTATAGCTGAAGGAACCAGCGACAAAGTGACAAAGCAAGGAAAGACTAAGGTAGAGCCACGCTCCAGCCCCTAGTAGGGATGTAAATGACCATGGGACTTTCAAAGGATCAGGGCAAAGGAGGGTGGGCACCACAGCCTCTCACCTTCACACCTCGGACACGGAACTCAGCAAGGGCTCTGCTCATCTTCGTGGCAGCTGTGGGGTGGTCTTTGCCATGGGCGATGACTTTGACCAGCAGGGAATCATAATGGGGGGAGATGACAGCTCCTTGGAAGGCAGAAGCATTATCCAGGCGGATCCCCATGCCCTCTCCGCTCCGGAACACCTGGGGGAAAGTTAGGACCAGGTTGGATGCTGTGGCCCCAGGCTGGCCAAGTACAGCGGTGGCAGCACACTGAGGCTGAGCACGGGGTGCTCCGGGCAAATCCTAGCTCTGGTTTGCCAGGTTTTGTAACCCAGGGGTTACAAGTCAAACATAATCATGGCAGCCTGCTCCTTGAGAGGAGCCAAGGGGACAAAGGAGTAGAAGCCCAGCCAACCCCAGAGCCGTGCGCACACCGCAGGCAGGACATGGAGAGGGGCCTGAGGCAGGCAGGGGCCTCTGACCTCCCACTGCCTGACCAACCCTTTTGCCTTCCAGATTCACTCATGTCCCTTGGTTCGCCCCCGACACAGGGATGGATTGTCCCCTGCAAGCCAGACACTGCAGATCCAGCCACTAAACATGAGTCCCCACTCATTCAGGGCTCTCAGGCAAGTAAGGAAATGCATAGACTGGCATGGGGACACTTTGGGACAATGAGTGAGGACCAGAGAGCAGGCAGGTTGGCCAAGGGGGGTCGTTTTTACCACACAGGGTGATGGCGAGGCCTAGGCATCTACCCACGTTCCCTTCCTCCCCTTTCCTTCCAGAAGGGGGAAGTGAGAAGTGAGGGAGAGGAGGCAAAGAGGATGAAGTGGACACCGAGACACAGAAATGCCAGGAAGGACAGGGGGCCAGGGGCAGGACAGCCCTCTCATGCATGTGCCCAGCTCCCCGCTGCAGCACAGAAGCAAAGCAGAGCATGGGCCGGCAGGGAGACAGATCTGTGGGTGCGGATGGAGGCAGCACAGAGGGGTTACTGGGTTCAGGGGAGATAGCTGGGGGTGCCTGGAGGAGGGATGGTGCTAACACTGCCCTCATGGCAGGCATGTGGCGGGGGAGAGGGGATGTTTAAGCTTCCACAGGGAGAGCCTCCGGGGGTGGGGGGCCCGCCAGGTCCCCATATGGAAGACAGGGCGAAGGGGATAACCAGAGGGGCCGTGGACACCCACTAGCCACTGCACCGTGTTTCTGCTACTAAGGGTCAGAGGCCTGTGTTCGATAAAAAGGAACTTAATAAAATATTTAAGGGTGAACACTCAGCTGTGAGCAGGAACTGTCAGCTAAAAATACTCTGTGGTAAACTGGGCTCTGAGGAGACAGGCTCGGAAGTGGGGGTGGAGGGAGCAGAGGAGTCGGGCCGCTGGCAGCACCCGGTCTTGGGCTGCCCCACCTACGGGCCCCGATCCTTCCAGAAACAGAAGGCAGGCAGCCAACTCCTTGCTGAAGCCTATAAGCTCTGCTGCATTCAGAATCCCGAGTGACCTCACCCCTGCCTTGCCACTCTCACCTATCTCGGAAGCCCCAGGTCCAGCTTGTCTCCCCTCCTTCTCCTCGCCGTCCCCACCCCCACCCCCTATGCTGGGACCCCTGCCCTGGACTCAAGAAGGAATCTGAGTTCCTCCAACACCCTGCCTCCTGAGGGGCTCAGACTGGAGGGGAGGCAGTGACCAGCAGGCTGGCAGGTACCCAGAAGGCGAGTGGAAAGGAACCCTCTGCAGACCCTATAGCTGGAGCCTGAGGCAGAAGAAAGGGAGAACAGTGGCTTTCAGGGAGCAGCTGGCTGGCCCCTGGGGATGAGAGGAAGCCTCCTGGAGAAGGCACAGATCTCTCCCTTGATACCCTTCCTCCACCAGCTCTCTCCACCCACTCTGGCCCTACCGCCCCTGGCAGTCTCCGGCTCCCTCCTGAGCTACCATCTCCCTGACTCCTCGCTCCCCCTTAATGACTTACCCTCCACTGGGACATCCAGCCCCCCTCCCTTAGTCTGAATGCAGGATAGCGGCCAGTCCCTCCGGCTTGGGTGGCAGCAAGGACTTGGGCTCCTGGTAGAAGATCGAAGACTCAAGGGCTGGACTTCGTTTCTGAGGAACCTGCATTTTGTTCCTGACTGCACGGCAGCTGCTTTCCCCTGAAGTGTTCTGCCTTTACTCTTGGGCACGGCCTTGTGTACCAAAAGGTGGCTTCAGATCAGCTCACATGAGGGGCAACCTGGCCTGTGAGATTCTTCCCACAGCCCGAGACGGTCTTGCTGTTGGAATGTTACCCACCTCGATGCGACCGGTGTCTGGCTGGAAGCTGCGTGCGGGGTCTTCAGTGGTGACCCGGCACTGGATGGCGCAGCCATTGATGCGGATGTTCTCCTGCCGCAGGCCCAGGTCTGGCAGGCTCCTGCCTTCAGCCACGTGGATCTGAGCATGGACGAGGTCCACACTGCCAATGACAAGGACAGGAAGGGGAGGAGTGTGAGGTGGAGGTCTTGAATAATCATCTGCTCCTGACCTGCCAGCCCCCTGCCCTGCTCCTGCCAGGACACTCGGAGATGCTGTGTGGTCTGATTTACAGAGTGGAGAGGCTGGGGAGGGGCCACAAGATGCCGGGACTCGCCCGTTCCTGCACACGGCTGATGCCACCGGCTACTCAGCCCGTTTCCCTGGGGTCTCCCTCTTCTCCCAACCCCATGCCTCTCGCAGGCCTAGATTTGAAGCCTCAGCAGATCGCTAGGTCAGAGGATCAGGACACCCCACACCTGGAGCCACGTGTGTAGTACTCCAACCTCGGGTGGGGTCAGGAGTGTTCTATGGTGACACAAACTGGCCGGAAGCCACGTTAAAGGCTTAAATCGCTCAAAATGTGTATCTTCAAACAATTAATGCCATTTCAGTTGTCATTTATAAAGAAGGCAGACTTATGCATACTCAATGCTGTGGGAGGGCACAGTGGCACAGTATAGCTAGGTGACTGATTAGCTAAACGGTGCTTATCCCTTGCTCAGGTGATATCATTAAGGTGTGTGTCTCTGGAACTCTTCAGAGATGAAGTCAAAGATTTGGGCACACAGATGATAACTGACTTCCTTAATAACCATAAAATCCAGAAACAACCCAGTTGCCTGGTAATGCAGGGCTGCATCAACTGAGATAGACAGGCAGCACATGGCCCTGAATGTCTCAGAGGGAATATTGGCCTCAGAGAATGCCTGTGAAAACTGCATTTTATTTATTTATTTATTTATGACAGAGTCTCACTCTGTCACCCTGGGTAGAGTGCTATGGTATAGATCAAGACAACATCAAACTCTTGGGCTCAAGCAATCCCCTGTGTCAGGCTCTCAAGTAGCTAGAACTACAGGCACCCGCCATCGCACTGGCTTGTTTTTTCTATTTTTAGTAGAGACAGGGTTTTGCTGTTGCTCAGGCTGGTCTCGGATTCCTGAGCTCAGGTGATCCACCCGCCTTGGCCTCCCAGATTGCTAGGATTACAGGTGTGAGCCACAGCACCTGGATGAATATTAAATTTAAAAAGTAGAATGAAATTCCGTATAAAACATTTCAGTGGCATCAAACTATTTATATAGTGACGTAAGTAAAAATGGAAAGAATACTAAAAGATTCCGAGTGGGCACAGCTGGAGGCAGGACTAGAAAGAGACTTGGATCCTAGTTCTGGCGACATGACCGTGAGCAACCCTCTCAGCCTCCCTGACTCTAGCTTTCCTCCTCTGATAAGGGTTCCAGGACACGACCCTCGTGCAGCCACTAGGGCTCCACGGAGGACACAGCACAGTGCGGTGGGCACATCAGCAACCTCACTGAGGGTGTGGTTCCCATCACCTTTTGCTCCTTTGTACTAGCTTTTATATTAACCATGTGACACCTGGATCCCTCGCTGCTCACCCCCAAAAGGGACCACCTGCACTCTGAGAAGTGACTTGAAGTGGATTTTACACAAACATGACGCCACCCCCACCCCCCCACCCCGCCGCTCACTCTGTGACCTCCTCGGTGACGGTGTGCTCCACCTGCAGGCGGGAGTTGACCTCGATGAAGTAGTGCTTGCCGTGCTTGTCCACAAGGAACTCCACAGTGCCTGCGTTCTCGTAGCCCACCTGTGAGGCAGCCACGTAAGCAGGGTGCGGGCAGGCAGGGACGGGGAGTCCCATGGGCCCCAGGCACAGGGACTCAATCCCACCCATCGGGCTGTCTATGGCAAGCCCTGCCTCGACAGGCAGCAGGCTGCCTTGCCCCTAGGAGGCCTATGCCCAGGACCTGGGGCCATGTGCCAGTCTGGACGCTTCCCCCAAGGACTCCACCGGGATCCAGGATCTCCTTGGAGTTCCACAAGTTTTCCACAAGCTTGTCTGGGACAAGACGTCAGCTGCCCCTTTAGACTCGGTGCCCATTCCCAGGGCTGTCTTCAGGGCTTGTCAACTGAGGACCTCCCATCCACTCAGACTTGGAGACCTGGGCCTCTCCCAGACCCTGCTCATTCTTAGAGGTGTTTTCAGAAAGCTCTCTTCTCATCACTCTATTGTCACCTCTGGTCACTACCCAAAGAGATGTCACTTGAGCGGAAGCAACAGATAACGATTCTAACTCAAATTTCAACCCTAATTCCAATTTCACTTCTGGTCCTACCAAAACCACAAACTAGATTTAAATAATCCCTCTCAAATCTGTTGTGGAATGAGAAATGGCATAAGCCAATAAATCAGGTAAAATTATTCCTATGAGGTAACCGAAATCACAACTCTAAGAGAACCTTTAATCAATGTCTCAAATTAATTGCAGCCGAGGCCTTGTGACAAGGCGCAGGCCCTGGCTTTCAACTTGGGGAAGGATACAAGGATCCTTCTGATATCTATCACGTCTTCTGGCCCAGGCTGCCTAGAGGTCCCAGGTGGCACAGCTCTGGAAGGAATCAGGCTCCAGCGTGGGAGCTATGCCCTTGGGCGGCATGGGACCTGGTTGCTGGGAAGGCCTGCCTCTTGAAGGAGGGTGCGGGAAGAAGGAAGAGAAGGCAGGTCCCTGCCAAACACCTGGCCATGGGCACTCCCTGGCTCTGCCACACCCCTGACCAATCCAGAGATTAGCACAGGGGATCTGAGGCAGGGAATGGATGGCACTAAATGTGAAGGAGACAGAAGCAAGTGAGGACAAGAATGCCTTCACAATGGTCCTTAGTCATGACAGAATACACTGATTTTATTCCCTTTACTCCAGGGGTGAGAGAAGCCCAGTCTGTGTAGCAGAGGGCCGAGGGGTGGCCAGGGTCCTTCATTCCCACTTCTTAGCCATTCTGGACTCTGGGCTTGGCCTTTGAACGAGCTACCTCCGCAGTTACACACAAAGATGCCAAAAACCCCACTTTATGGCTTCCAAGAGACTCCTTCTTCCCTCTCCTTCCCTGCCAATTGTCCTGGGATTTCCCTGCTCCCCACAGGCTGATCACACGGGATGCTTATACCCTGGCAGACTGCGAGGCTGCCCGGACAGAGGTGCTGAGCAAGTGAGCCTGTAAGCACAAGCTCCTGTCTCCACAGAGGGAAGGCCCCCACCTTGGCCTCTGGAACTCTGTCCCAGCAAGGTCTGGCTCCTCACCTGCTTAGCAAGTTTGACAGAGTCGCTGGTGAGCCTTGTCCGAAGCTGGGGGTCCAGGTGGGCAGCAGGAGCAATCTCTACCACTTTCTGGTGCCGACGCTGGATGGAGCAGTCTCGCTCATACAGGTGCAGAATGTTCCCATACTGGTCCCCTGGGATGGAAAGTGAGCTGGGCTCAGCTTTTTCTGGTATCTAAATGCCCCCATGGCCAGTCGGTGCCTGCTCCCAGCAGGGGACAGGGAGTAGGTAAGACCCCAGCACAACTGAGGCCGTACAGTCCTGACTGGTAGCCCAGATCCCACAGCCCACTTTCCAAAAGGAAGGTTCTAGAAGAGTTCCTGGGGGTGTCCCAACAGGCCCCAGAGCTGTCCCAACACCAGATGCTATGTACCCAGGATCAAGGGCCCTCAGCTCCTGCTCTGTGCCACCCTGGCTTTGGGGATACTCCCCACTCACCCAAGATCTGCACCTCAATGTGGCGCGGTTTCTCAATGAACTTCTCCACAAACAGTGCCCCATTCCCAAAGGCAGCCAGAGCCTCTGAGTAGGCCCGGGTGTAATTCTCCTCCAGCTCCTGGGAAGGTGGGCAAGGGCTGAGCAGACAGTGGACCCTGCAGCTCTGTCTTACCCTCTGCCATGAGCTCGGCATAGTCCGTCCCCCACAGCAGGATGCCCAGCCTTGCCCCCAGCCCCGGAGCCTGTACCTGTGCTCACCTCATAGCTGTGCACGACCCTCATGCCACGCCCCCCACCCCCATAGGCGGCCTTGAAGATAATGGGGAAGCCGTAGGTGTTGGAGAACTCATGGGCCTCGTGCAGGGAAGTGATGGGGGCATCTGTGCCAGGGACAACAGGGACACCTGTGGGAAGATAGGTATGGGAGGCTCTGTATAGGTGGGAATCCCGTCAAAGCCAGCAAGGAACAAACACCCCTGCCAACACCTCTCTAGGAGCCGTGTGGCCACCTATGGCTGGCCCACTGTATTCACCTGCAGCAATGGCGATGGCCCGGGCCTCCACCTTGTCTCCCATCTTGCGGACCACCTCCGGGCTGGGCCCAATAAATCTGACTCCAGCATCCTGGCAGGCTTGGGCGAAGTCTGCTCGCTCGGAGAGGAACCCATAGCCAGGGTGCACTGCGTCCACGTTGTTCTCCTATGGAAGGGGTCAGGGAGAGGCTAGCACCACTCAGTCCCTCCACAGGCCTGGCCAACCTGCTTCCCACCTCACCACCATGGCTCATCCACCCATCACTCATACTCAGCAGGCAGGGTGCCAGGCATAGCACAGGACTGGGTGCAGCCTAAAGAGGCCCCAGGCACCCTGAGGCTCCCTCCCTGCTGCCCAGACCCAGCTGGCCTGCCTGGCTCACCTTGGCCACCTTGATGATGTCTGGGATGTGCAGGTAGGCCTGCACTGGGGCCAGGCCGCGGCCAATGAGGTAGGCTTCATCTGCCTTCTGCCGGTGCATCTGGCCTGTGTCCTGCTCTGAGTAAACAGCCACAGTGCGGATGCCTAGCTCCGTGCAGGCCCGGAACACACGGATGGCAATCTCACCTAGGGAGCAAGGAGACCAAGGGTTAGATTCCTAAGTCCTAGGAGAAGCAGGAAGGGGGTGGGGACTGGAGGCTGGGGCAGTGGGAGGAAGAGCAGGGCTAAGGCTCCTCTTGCAGGCAGGGCATGGGGGCTGAAGGCTGGGACAGTTGGGGAAGAGCCAGGCTCAAGCTCTTCTCACTGGTCCCAGGGCTGTTCACCTCTGTTAGCCACCATGACCTTCTTGATGGGCTTGTACTCTAGGCGTCGAACATTTGGGGAGGCAGCAGGAGCAGTGGAGGCTCGGCGGATACTCAGGACTCTTAGGCCCCCGTGGACTGTCCGGAACTTCAGCATCTGGGGAGGGAAGTCAGAGCTTAGCTTAGACCAGCCTCAGCACTGAGGCTCCCCAGAAAAAGTGAGGGGACCTCCTCCAGCCCCATAGCAGCCCCACATAAAAGCCAGTGCCATCTCTCACCTCGAGGCCTGGACAGGCCCAGTTTTCCCAGGCTGGAGCAAAGGGAGCAATCCAAACCCAAATAGTACCCCAATGTTACTGTAATACTCTAATACCCACTAACACTTTGTTTTTTGTAGACAGGGTCAGTCTGTTGGCCCAGCTAGAGTGTAGTGGCATCATCACAGCTCACTGCAACCTCAGACTCTTAGTTAGGCTTAAGTGATCCTCCCTCCTCAGCCTCTTATAGTGCTAGGATTACAGGTGTGGGCCACCATGTCTGGCCTAACACACTACAACTTTTAAAAGTACACTTCAAAGCTCGGTGCCTGTGGCTCAATGGGCTAAGGCGTCAGCCACATACATCTGGTAGGTTCGAATCCTGGGCCCGCCAAACAACAATGATGGCTGCAACCAAAAAATGGCCAGGCGTTGTGGCGGGCACCTGTTGTCCCAGCTACTTGGGAGGCGGAGGCAAGAGACTCGCTTGAGCCCAGGAATTGGAGGTTGCTGTGAGCTGTGATGCCACGGCACTCTAGCCAGGGTGATAGCTTGAGGCTCTGTCTCAAAAAAAAAAAAAAAAAAAGAGAAGTGGCTCCGTGCCTGTGGCTCAACGGGCTAAGGTGCCAGCCACGTATACCTGAGCTGGCGGGTTCGAATCCAGCCCCAGGACCCGCCAAACAACAATGACGGCTGCAATCAAAAAATGGCCGGGCGTTGTGGCAGGCGCCTGTAGTCCCAGCTACTTGGGAGGCGGAGGCAGGAAACTCACTTGAGCCCAGGAATTGGAGGTTGCTGTGAGCTGCGATGCCACAGCACTCTATCCAGGGTGACAGCTTGAGGCTCTGTCTCAAAAAAAAAAAAAAAAAAAAAAAATATATATATATATATATTCTTAAAAAGTTAACTGAGGGCAACTTACACCCCAGAATGTACAGAGACTTCAGAGGTCAACCAGGCCCTCGTTTTGCAAATGAAGGAAACCAAGACTCCAACAAGTCTAGATAGAACCCAGGCTCCTCGGCCCAGTGTCTGAGCCTCATTTAACCACCTGATTCACTTTTCAGTACAAGTTTAAGACACTTGACTTAGCCATTTTGTTTTAATTGAGGAACATTAAAACTTGTACTCAATAAATATAACAGGTTTGATGCCCGTAGCTCAGTGTAGGACGCCAGCCACATACACTGAACCTGGTGGGTTCTAACCTAGCCCCGGCTTGCCAAGCAACAATGACAACTGCAACCAAAAAATAGCTGGGCGTTGTGGCGGGCACCTGTAGTCCCAGCTACTCAGGAGGCTGAGGCAAGAGAATTGCTTACACCCAAGAGTTTGAGGTTGCTGTGAGCTATGACACCATGGCACTCTACCCAGGGTGACATAGTGAGACTCTGTCTCAAAAAACAAAAACAAAACCTCAGTGCCATATTATGGCCAACAATTTGGAAAAGAGGAAATGAAGACAGAAGAGAGAGAAAAGAGAAAAAAACAAAGAAATAAGTAGAAGAAAGAGAAGGCGAAGATGAAAGGCCCAGAGCTAGGGAAAAAGGAAAGGCCCTGCTCAGAGGCTCCAGGCCTCGGGTGTCTGAAAGGTGACAGTAAGGGGTCTGTGTCCAGGGAAGGTAGTGTCAGGGAGCAGAAAAACAGGACATAAAGAAGATCATTTGAGATAAGACAAGTACCTCAACGACTGGGAGGGAGGGTATAGGAGCTGGTATCAGGCCGCTCTGAGGAGGGGACACATAGGCTGGGGCTGCAGTGGGGAGAAGGAGCTGGCCATGCAGGGAAAGTGCTCCAGGTAGAAGGAACAGCAATTGCAAAGGCCTCCAGGAAGAGTGACTGGGTGTGCACTGGGGAGACAGAGCCTGTGGCAGGTGGGGACAAGTTCTAGTGGTGGCAGCCTCTCCCCAGCAGGACTGGAAGAGGGACATGGTCTGATGCATACTTGGAAAAGATGTCTCTGGAGTGGTGGGCAGTAGAGACTAACAGAGCATATGTGGGGCAATGCAGAAGCTGACTGAGACACGCTCCTCTGACAGGGTGGGAGCCACAGGGCAAGGTGGGGGGTAGGGAGAAGTTTGCTGAGCAAACCATTGCAGAAAGAATCCTGAATGGACGGGAGGAGGGACTGAGCCTGCTACAGGGGAGATGAGAGAACAGTAGGGCTCCCAACAGGGGGGCTTCCAGAAGAGGAAAAGGAATGGGGGACCCTGGGCAGCGCTGACACTGGATGGTGCCTGAAGCCAGGGAGAGAGAGTCCTCCTCATCCTGGTCCTCCAGACTACACCTTTGATGTGGGGTGGTCGGGGGGCACCAACTTTGACAGTCCGAGCCAGGAGGAGGAGCCAGCACTCCCAGGAGGGTGGGGTGTCAGCTGAGCTGTCACTCCCAGAGGGGCCAGACTCAGCTCTGCAAATGTGGGCAGAGTAACCACGCTTGGCTTGCGCTCCTCATCTTTCTAAAACACACATTGTCCTTATTAATTACAAAGTAGAGAAACCTGGGAGGCACCATGACAGAGAAAGCTTAACATCACTAGCACCAAAGGGACATCATGAATCTCCTGACATGAGCCATCAAGGAGGACACGATCTCCCATGGGGTGCCTGTCACAGTGCACAGCCTGAATCTAATCAGGGGAAAGCTGGAAGAGAACCCAAATTAAGGGAAATTAAAAAAAATAAGTGGTAAGGACTCTTCAAACATGTCAAAGGTCATGAGAGGCCAAGTGCAGTCTCTCTGCCCATAGTCCTATCATTCTGGGAGGCTGAGGTGGGTGGATTGCTTGAGCTTAGGAGTTTGAGACCAGCCTGAACAAGAGTGAGACCCTTGACTCTATTAAAAAATAGAAAAACTTGGCTCGGCGCCTGTGGCTCAACGGGCTAAGGCACCAGCCACGTACACCTGAGCTGGCGGGTTCGAATCCAGCCTGGGCCCACCAAACAACAATGATGGCTGCAACCAAAAAATGGCCAGGCATTGTGGCAGGCGCCTGTAGTCCCAGCTACTTGGGAGGCAGAGGCAAGAGACTCGCTTGAACCCAGGAATTGGAGGTTGCTATGAGCTGTGATGCCACTGCACTCTATCCAGGGTGACAGCTTGAGGCTCTGTATCAAAAAAAAAAAAAAAAAAAAGAAAGAAAAACTAGTATTGTGGCAAGTACCTGTAAGTCCAAGCTACTGTGTCGTCCCAGCTACTCCAGAGGCTGAGGCACAGAGATCGCTTGAGCC
>CAUYON010048273.1:0-19410 GCA_963573935.1 Arctocebus calabarensis
GGAAGGATGTTTGGAGAATACTTAGAGATCTAAAAATAGATCTGCCATTCGATCCTATAATTCCTTTACTAGGTATATATCCAGAAGACCAAAAATCACATCACAATAAAGATATCTGTACCAGAATGTTTATTGCAGTCCAATTCATAATTGCTAAGTCATGGAAGAAGCCCAAGTGCCCATTGACCCACAAATGTATTAATAAACTGTGGTACATGTATACCCTGGAATACTATGCAGCCTTAAAGAAAGATGGAGACTTTACCTCTTTTGTGTTTACATGGATGGAGCTGGAACACATTCTTCTTAGCAACGTATCTCAAGAATGGAAGAAAAAGTATCCAATGTACTCAGCCCTACTTAGAAGCTAATCTATAGCTTTCATATGATGGCTAAAACCCAGTTATAGCACAAGAAATGGGGAAAGGGGAAAGGGAGAGGAGGGGAGGGAGAGGATGGGTAGAGGGAGGGTGATTGGTGGGATCACACCTACGGTGCATCTTAGAAGGGTACAGGTGAAAATTACTAAATGTAGAATATAAATGTTTTCATATAATGATTAAAAGACCATGAAGGCTATGTTAAATAGTTCAATGAAAATATTTCAGAATGTATATAAAGTCAGCATATTGTGCCCCATGATTGCACTAATGTACACAATTATAAATTTAATAAAAATTTTAAAAAAGAAATTCATACATCTCGCCCTTTCTTTTCACATGTGAGAAGTGCTAAATCAATGTGCTCAATCTTTTCCCAAACCAGGTAAATAAAATTTTAATTTTTTAACTCAAATATTTCCTTTCTTAGTAAGTGAAGATCACAGGCCATTCCACAGAGGGATAAGCTGCCTATCCTGGGCAAAGAAAACCCATCTGATAAGAATGACCATGACAGGTGCTGGAAGATGCCCACAATAGACAGACTATCCCTGTGTTATGATTTCTGCCCTGTCATGTCACAATTGCTAACAGTTACTGAAAGGCATTTATGTGTGAGCAAGCGTGCTAAGCACATTCAACTATTTAACCCACTTACAGTTTATGATGACAATATGAGGCACTTATTATTTCCTTATTGACATTGTAAAGAAAAATGATGCTTTATAAATCTGAGGATTCACAACTAAAAAAGTCCAGCACCAGCATTTAATTACGATTTTTACATTTTCCATCAAAATTTCAGTTAACAAGAAAACAAAGTTCAAAGGAGGAAGAAGTCAAATCTCCAGCCATGGGTTCTAGCTGACCCAGATGCCATGTGGTATTGGAAGGTCTGACGTGGGTCTGCACTGTATCTGACCCATAATCAGGCTTCTACTCCCTTGACGGTTCCCACAAGGGTTCCTTGCCAGGACCTTATAGGTTGGTTTCTATGACCCTACTGCAGAGATTTTTTTAAATAAGGAATAAGACAGTGAACATAATATTTTTTACTATATATATTTTTTTCAATTTCATTGTCTGTTTTACTCTGAGGGATACCTTGTGTTATTTTCAAACAAAATATTAAAACCTAACTCACGTTAGATATAGGACTGCGAGACATTAGGAAATGTGCTTAAAGTCAGTGGCAAAATTTTAGCTAGAGAAATAGAGTGCATCATACATGATTTCAAGTATATTACTAGAGCCTCAAAGGTTGGAACAAAATCAGTTCAGCTTGCTTTATTTGGGGGCCATCTGCCTTTTCTATTGTGAATAGTACTAGGCATTTGCTTTTGTGAAACTTAAAAATAAGTGACAATCCTCTGAACTTCAATTTCTGCCAAAGGAGAAAAACAATTCAGTTTACAAAAACTGACTTTGTGTTAAAAATATCTACTTGAGAACAGGTTTTGAAAGCAGAGTCAATTACTTCCTTACTCTGAATGGTGCTCTTCGGCGAACATTTAGCGGAAAATACTTGGTGCTTGCCAAACCAGTCAATTGTGTTTTTGGCATTGTAGCCACTAGCTTTAGGTTAACAATTAAAATTCACTAGTATAGTTTTTTTTAAAAAGCAACAGATAGGCCAGAACTGAAAATATAAACATTTAAAATATTACCTTTCAATTTATTTTTTCTTAGCCCTCTGCTACCATGTTCTCCCATTTCTCATCTTACACATACAGCAAATTATTGAATGACTCAAGGACATGTCTACTTCTTAAGAATGTCTATATGAAAACTCAGCAGGTCATGTGGCTAGTTTAGAATTCAATATGCATTAAGTGTTGGCTTGTTTCCTAAAAGTTTTAGGGATGAAGTGTGGACGTGAGAAGAATGAAAGAGGTACCACATGGCATGTATACAGGCCTATGCCTACATGCTCATGAGAAGTTCAGCCATGCTCCAATTTCCCCTGAGCACTGCTGTAAGTCCTCATAGATGAACACATGGTCCTCTATAAAATTCTCTTCTTGTCTACCATGTGAGGTTGGCTTTTACATGTTTTGTCATTAAAACTGCCTCTGCTCACACTAAAAGTAATGATGGTCTTCTAATTCCCACTTAAGATGGCCTTGTTCCTGCCAATGACCCTGCATTTTCCAAGGCTGGTGATACTTCATATTGATAGGAGTAGATGTTAGTTACTCTTCAAAAGACATTGATGTCCTTCCATATAACTTCCTGCCATCAGAGTTTTCAGAAGTGACTAAAGATGTTATAAAATTGGTCCTGCTCTCCCAAATCCAAGCATTGGATACCTGAGGTCAAAGATATGGCACGATTCTAAGACTAACATTTCTGTGGTTGCCTACGTTGCTAAAGCCATAATAGGAACAAGAAAATTAAATATAAAATATGCAATAACCATTACTTTACTAAGTTTCCTAAAACATTAGGACATTTCATTATCTTTCTCTCATCTGTGGTTAGTGTAACTGTTCCCATGTCCCCTCCTGGGGGGTCAGCATCATTTGTGTGCGATATGATATACCTCAACATAAAGGAATTTGGACACAGTAGAATTAGGGCTGCTTTTCCTCATTCTAGGAACATAAATCTAGAAGGAGATTATAAACTGGGCTCATCTAATTTAGATATCTCCTTCCTTAATAATATCTGAAAATGATTACTCTGATTCAGAAAAAAATAACAGCCTAAATAGCTATAGATACATTTTCGTCAGCTCTGCAAGTACCATGGTTCATGACTGCAGAACAGAGGGAGGATAAAAATAAAAATAATAGATATGTATTGAGTGTACATTTCTTAAGCATTGAGATAAGTATTTATATAAATTAACTCATTGAATTACTACCATATAATTGATATACAGGTACAAAAAGCTGAGAATACTGAGGGTCAAAATGGTTTAAAACATAACTGAAGATTAAAAGGCTGATAAGTGGCAAAGCTTGATATTGAACTTGTTTCTAACTTTTCCAAGAATTTCCTTCCTTCCTTCCTTCTTTCCTTTTCCTTCCTTCCTCCCTCTTTGTTTGGTTATCTTAAGAATATCATGATAATTATTTTACTATTAAAAAGGAAAAAGTGAAAAGAAGAATAAAGCAATACTCTTGAGATGACTGAAAATGTTTAGAATACACTCTGTTGAATAAAAGGATTAGGTATCATTGTGTGCTCAGGGCTAGGAACTCCTTTTTTATTTTACTTTTTTGTTTGTTTTGTAATTACTAAAGTTTGCTGTAAAATAGAAGATAAACCAGTGGATCACATCAGAAATAATCATCCCCCAAAAATAAATAGGCTAAGGGGCAGCACCTGTGTCTCAATGGAGTAGGGAGCCGGCCCCATATGTCGGAGGTGGCAGGTTCAAACCCAGCCCCGGCCAAAAACTGCAAAAAAATAAAAGCTAAGTATTAACAAACCTACTTCTAAAAAATATTGCACAAAAATGGGCCGAGAAGCAGACTCTTTTTCTGATGACAGAAATAGGAAATTGAGATTTAGAAAGGACAGACCTGGTTACATGTCAGAGTAGCAGAACTTTGTATATTGATATTCCTTTTCTCAAGCAATGTTTGAGCTGGAAGCATATTTCTCAGCTTTCTCAGAAACAAGAGCATGGAACCTTCTATAAGGACCTCAAAAGCAAAGGAACACCTTACATATTGCATATCATAATTCGGATTATGAGAATATTATATCCTAGATCAGTGATAATGAAAAATAACAGCAATATTATATTTGTTTTTCTTATCTTTTAAGAAAGATAATTACAATTTATTACCACTCAGTAATAATTTCTACTCAATATCGTTATAGTTATAAGAACTCTTGATTTGCCTTACAGATGTGGTATGAGAATAAGTAATGAACTTTTTTTGTTACTTCTTAAACAGTTAGACCACCCCTTAATAATGGCATCATAATGAGACTTAAGGAGCAGCAACAGACTTTATAGAGGCCCAATAAAAAGTGGTTTTTGCTAGGCTCCCGTCCTGGGACAGGGTCCGTTAAGACTTGTGGAACCAGCAACGATTGGATGGGGAAAAAATGAAGTGAAGAGCAGCGAGAGATAAAGAGACAGAACATGTAGAATAGTTTTCAAAGGTGGGACCCAGGGTAGCACTGCTAGCTTCTGGGGCTTCAGCAAGGGGCCCTGAGTGTTTGTTCTATCCAGTTTTTATTGAAGTCTACTTTCTCATTTAGCCCAAAGGGTAAGCTGAGGAAGGGAGTAAAAATGTCAGCATTTTCTCTGAGTAAGCATGTTAGTTGTTATTCTATCTATAATCATTAACTTTAAAGGTCTGAGCAGCCTTGAGAAATCCGAAACCGGAGCCTGGTGTGTGGGCGCCCCCTGTCTGTGGTCTCACACACAGCTCCCTGGGGAAGGTTAATCCCTCTAGTTCTCTATGGAGCAGACCCAATGGCATCAGTTCTCCTCTGAAGAACTGGTTGGGAGGAAAGGAAATTTCCCCTTATCTCCACCTGGAGGTATTTCCCTCTGTGCCCTCCTGCCCATATCTCAGGGCTTGAGCTGTTCTCTTCATCTCTGCCCTGGCCATTATACAAATCCCCACAATAGGTATTTGCTTTGACAGTTGACAGGGCAGCGGTCGGCCTGGTTAATGTTCCTTTCCAGGCCTTGCTCGCAGCTTTTTCTATGGCCAATGTTCTTCAGAGTGCTTACAGACCAAGCAAGGGTGTTTGCAAGCTGTGTTCCTCATGAGCAAGGCTTCCAGTAAAAGCAGAAACTGCCCAGACAAGTAATTTAACTGTTATATTAAAATTAAGCTAGCTACACTGTTTTTATCCTGCCTTGATCAGCTTATCTCTCTGTTTTTCTCCCTTTCTGGGAGTGTTTTCCTTGCCCAAGAATGTGGTCTTTGGTCCTCATTCTCTGTGCAGTTTTATCCCAATATAAAGCAAAAGGATATTAGCAGAAGTTCAGACTTTTTTCTCAGCCCAGACTCTTGAACTTCAAGTTATCTGAGATAGCATTCCTCTCTCTTATTCCTTTCATAAGTATGAGGCCTCAAGAAAAGGTTTTAATTCATTTTTCTCCATTAATCCTCATAAAGTTCTTGAAAACACATATGAGCTTCCCCTTATTTATGAAGAAAATTTACATAAATTTTCATAAGTATTGGGATACTGGGAACTTAAATACAGGTCATTAGTAAACTCAAGCCCATGGTCTGAAGCCTTGTAATACAGTTATATGGTTAGAAGGCAAAGAAACTATTTACTGGTCATTTCCCAATGGGCATTCTTTTCTCTAGCCATGCACTAAGGGTTAGTCTTATCCCTACCTCTATCATGAATTCTTATCAGACAAAATAGCCATAAAGAGTGCAATAATTTAACCCATGCTAGCATTTACATTCAATCAAAACCACATTGCTTTTATTCTATATAAGAGTTACTGTGGTAAGCACTATATGAATCAGCATGAACTTGATATTAAAAATAATGCAGAAAAGAAATATTGCAGAATGGCTTCTGGGATAAACTTCATGTACAGACAGCCAATTTCGATTTATCCTGAACCACCTGTAAGTTTCAACCATATTTAAGCACCTGTAATCACCAGATATCTAATTAAAAAAGAAAAGGAAGGCCCCTATATTGCATGCAGTGAGTAAATTAAAATATATACATTAAATATATTAAGGCCTCTGAGCTCTTCTTCCTTGCTGTTCTCTCATTCTAAGGTAAAAGATTATCACATTGGGAACTGGGTAGTAACTCGTAAGAATGATCTGTGATTCATTTATCTTGGGCTAGAAATTTGCTGATCTGGGCCTTTGTTTCTTTTTTTTTTTTTAATTTGTTTTCCTCTCAAAGAGATCATGCTAAGTGAGGTATGCGTCAAAATTTTTTCTGATTAAAGAAAGCACTTGCTCAGCAGCCTCTTAACTGATCTGCCAGCTCCAATCCCGAAGTCCCTGTTGATTTTAACCACTCCTCCCTGGTCCCTCCACTCTCAGGTCTTATAATTATTTATTAGCTTATTTGTTTCTAAGAACCAATTGCTAAGGGAAAATATATCTGTTATTGACCCCCATCACTTCGTTGGGCTTAGGGAAACACACTTAGCAAAGGTAAAAATTAAATCATAAATCTATCTAGGTTGTATTTCTGAGTTCAACATAAAGTCGGCTACACTGTGCATTATAGCCACAATAATATATTAAATTCTGGATATTGAGAGATCATCCAGATCTGAAACAGCATCTACCCCATGGGTGTCATGAAGATTGAATGAGTTGATCTGTGTAAAGGATTAGGACAGTCAAACCTCAGCTACTATGATTTTTATTTCATTGTGTTGGTTTTATGAGGAGACTGCAAAACATATAAATAGTACACAAAAAATATTCCAGACGAAAAAGACTGGCAACAGTTTTTATCATTTTTCCCCTAACAAATGTCATAAAATTACAGATAGACCATGAAGCAAAGACTCTGGAGACTTTACATTTTAGCATGACTTAATAAGACTATGAATTCCCTTTTTCTCTCTAGAGTTGAAGGAAGGATAAGAAATAGATGTATAAACTGTTAAATAAAACTAGGATATGCCATAACCACAAACTCAGTGTATGAGGAAAAGTTTTCAGATCAATAAATGACTATTTCAGACATGCCTATGGCCACAGGTGCAGCAGACAGGATGGGAAGAGGCCAGAGAGCTCCAGATCAGGTGCCTCACCCTGGGAGAGACAGAACCAACACTGGGGGACCCAGGGCCTGGGCTGCTGAGTCCAGGCTTCTCTAGGCCCTTGTCAGGTGCTATAGGTTAGAGCAGTTGAGACAAACAAAAGAGTTCATACATACTGTCAGTGACTAGCTTATCCAATGCTGAAGTTAAAGACTGATTTATCAGCGAGCCTGTATCTGTATGAGTAAGGAAAGTCTAAGTATAAAGAACGTCAAAATATGTGTTTCCTCATTGATTCTCTCTTTTTCTCTCTGTTTCAGGTTTAATTTTTTTTTATATCAGAATGCTAGACTCTCCCTTAGTTAAATTGCTTCAGAATAGCTTGTCTCAGAAGACTGCTTAAATGTCACTGATTATAAGTCTTCAGAACAAGAGGTAATAGCGGCGGTAAGTAAATTTAGAAAAAAAAAAAAAAAACAACATGACTTAGGGAGGCCATAAAAATGTAAGCTGACATCACTCAGAAAAGACATTGAAGAGATAAATAAAATGGCACCTAAAAGTAAGGTTATTTGGAGATTAAAAAAAAAAAACAGAGCAAGCACGATTGAACAAACAATAAATACCAGGTAGATAAGACTAAGGAAAAAATTAGCAAAATAACTAAACCTGATGGGATTATGGTTTAAAAACATGTTTATAAGCAAGCAATGTAGGGAGATGAAAGATAAGAAAAAAAAGAAGAAAAGGTGGGGAAAGAGAAAGGAATGGAAAAGGAAGGAAAGAAAGAAGAAAGAAATGGAGGGGAGCAGAAGGGAGGAAGGAGGAAGGAAGGGAGAGAAAAAGTTTCAAAATGCCAATCAAACATGTTTACTTAACAAGACAATCTGACAAAGACAGAAGTAAAGAGAAATTGGAAACCTCTAGTCACATCAGCCCAATAGCTTAAGGCTGACTTCTATAAATCAGTCACAAGACTGTCCTTGTAATATCATCCTCATCAATTAATATTTATTGAACAGCTTCTAAGGCACATGACACATAAACAGATAAGATTAAATTCCTGTTCTCTTCCCTTATATCTAGAAAATAACGCCAGTACAATCTTTAAAATATATACAAATGGACTTGCTTCAACAACTTGAACAAACATTAATTCAAGAACTATTTTCTCACATACCTGGCACTTACCATCCATGTTTTCAATATCCTGTGATTTCTCTGAACAATTTAAAATTACAAGTCACTGAGTATAAACTTGCACCGTCAAGACTGGTTTTTTGTGTCTGTTTCATTTTTTTTAATGTTTTAAATTTTAAAATTTCCATGTGTGGAAATTACTTAAATGAAACAAAGTAGCTAGTGTTTTCCCCAATTTACAAAAAGAAATCTAAAAGAGTTAAGGAATTTATCAGTGTCCCCTATTTTCTTGGTCCTCGATCTTTCTGATATTTGTGTCTATGTAAATAAGGACACCTGCTTACTCCAAATTATATTACATGCCGCACAGTAATTTTGTGTTATTTTTCCTATTTACTAATAGCTTTTCTCCATCAAGTTGAGAAGTAGAGAGGTAACAGAAGATTTTCTAACAACAGGAAACCATATATTAGTATCTCCTTATCCAGATCTTATGCTAAACATTTTGCATTAGTTATCACATTCACATTCAAAACAAAGCTACAGGATTGATATTTGTACCATTCTTATTTTAGATAGACCAGCTGATGCTTATGAAAAGAAAGTTGTCAACTAAGTGGCAGGGCTAGGATTAGAAACAATGCCATTGAACTTCAGCACCAATATTCTAAACTAGTGCAATACACTTGTCCTATTTTGTGGAAGCAGCTAAGTTAGATTTATACACTCTCCAAATGCATATATTATTTGTTTGTTTGAGACAGGCTCTCACTCTGTCGCCCTGGGTAGAGTGTTGTGGAATCATAGCTCACAGCAACTGCAAATTCCTGTGCTCAAGAGATTCTCCTGCCTCCTGAATAGCTGGGACTACAGGTGCCCAACACAATGCTCGGCTAGTTGTTTTTTGTTTTTTGTTTTTTCTACTTTAAATAGAGACAGGGTCTCATTCTTGCTCAAGCTGGTATTGAACTCCTATGCTCAGGCAATCCACTTGGCCTCCTAGGGTATGTACCTTGTTTTAGATGGCCCCCTCCTACTTTTTTGATTACTGAGTCATGCAGAGTACGTAGATCATATTTACAAATATGTTGGTAAATATATGTTTTAAAAAATTAAAAATCACCACAGAACTTTTAAGTATTTTGTATACTCCATAGATGATTTGATTTTACCTGAATTCAATGAACATATAATATAGAAAAAATACATAAAACAATGAAATCTAAAGGTGAACAAAACAGACCTGCAAGTCTAAAGGATAAGTGACATAATACTGCAAAATTCCAGTAGACAAATCTAACTGGAAACTGAATGTGGTTCCCTTTCTAGTTCATTCATAATATTTATTGATATAAATGATATATGCCATGTAGAATCATACAAACATCATACCAAAAATGAAATTATCTTCCTTTCTACCCATAAAACTAACAATTTTATAAAGAGCTCCCACTATATAGCAGTAAAAAGTTCTGAGAATTCCTTGTACGTTTTACAACCGAAGACACTCTAAAATATGGGGCTATAACATTTTATAACCTTTCTTATTGTAACGCCATGTTATTTTTCCCATAATGTTGTTGGTAGCAAAATTTGAGGGAGAAAATTTTACAGGCAGTTTTTGTTGCAATTGTTGATTAATACATTTGTTATTAAGTTCTTCAGTGCTAGTTTGTAAGTTTCATTAATTGATAGTAGTACTAATGGCTTAGCATCTAGTTTCAGAATTATAAAATAATATCTCAATTTCCCACAAAATATGTACAATATAGAACCAAGGATAGTGTAGCTGTGAGGAACTTAAGAGTTGGGATTGGGGCTGGGGGTAAATAGTTATCCTGAAAATTACATTAAAAGGTCAGCATATGTTTAGACTTTTTCCCCTAGAATCATAAATTAAGTATGCATCCTACCCTTGCAAGCTTCTCTTTCTTGACATCTGTGCCTAAATAAGTAGAATAACACTATTCTGTTATTGTTTCTTGAATCATCTTCATAATTACGTGTATTACATGGCTTAGAAATAACACCTATATTACTTTATTCATTTATTTATTCGTTTGACACACACTTATTCTACTTTACTATGTGCTAAGTACCATGTTGCCTATGTCATGAAAAATTATGTTGAGCTCCAAACTCTCTGCCTCATTCTCCTGAGAGCCTCCTGAGGGATGGAGGTAAGTACTAATTAAACACACAAAGCAGTGACAGCCATCATTGAGGTAGTAGAGAATGTCACATCACACAAGCACAGGTAAGGGAGAGCACACTGTACAGATATGCCCTGTGCGTTTGAGTGTGTGAGGAGCATCAGGGAAGGCTATTGTACAAGCTGAGATGTCCACACCTACGGTGCATCTTAGAAGGTACAGGTGAAACTTACTAAATGCAGAATACAAATGTCTTCATATACTGATTAAGAAAATGCCATGAAGGGTATGTTAAACAGTTTGATGAGAATATTTCAGATTGTATATGATGTCAGCACATTGTGCCCCATGATTGCACTAATGTACAAAGCTATGATTTAATAAAAATTAAAAAAAAAGAATATAATGGTCAAAGGATACAAAGTGGTAAGTATATAAGGTGAATAAGTGGAACAGTTTAATATGCATGAGGACTAGTGTTAGTACCAGCGTGTTATATTCTGGAAGTTTTTGCTAGATGAGTAACTTATAGCTTCTCTTGCCAGGAGAGGAGGAGAAAGGATAATTAAGGGAGATAATAAATATGTTAGTTTTTCTAATTATAGCAACCATTTTACTATATGTATTTATATTTGTAGCTTCTAACCACATGATGTATATCTTAACCCTACCCAATACACTTTTTAAAAAATTAGCCAGGAAAATGTTGGAGGAAAAGAGGTTGAATAACGCTTTACTCAGACAATGACTCATGCAAAGGTTGAGGATTGAGAGTTGAGGGAGGCTCAGGACATGAAGAGTAATTGAATTGAGTGGTGCTGGGGGAAGGGGGAAGAGGGGAAGGTGGTGCTCAGAATGGAGAGGTGTGAGGAAGCCATGTAATCAATGGTCCTGTGACCCTTAATAAGGAAGGGGCACATGATTTTAAGAGCAAAGGGGATCCATTACTTTATATAGATGTGAGATAGGATATTTGAGTTTTTGTAAGATGATATGATTATAAAGGGGGAAATGATTGGAGGTAAAGGTAAGATTGAAGGAGAGGAAATTCAAGAAGAACCTGTAAGAGAACAAAGGGATTTGAACTAAAGTCGTGATAGTAGACCGATTATTTTGTATATAAATATGTCATATATATATATATACACACACATACACGCACTCACAGATATTTGTAATTAGTATTATGTATACTAATTGACAAATAGTATTATATGTTTTTTGAATTCTATGTGCCTTTCTTCCTTCTTCCTACCCTATCCTTCAAAGATTACATAGAAACATGTTATGTTATGTTATGTTAACTTTTACTATATCACCTGCTAACATTTCAGTTATATTTAATAGTTCTAGTTCCACAGCATAATTTCAAGGAATGACTGATTAGAAAAAAGGAGATAGGGTGGTGCCTGTGGCTCAAAGGAGTGGGGTTCTGGCCCCATATACCGGATGTGGTGGGTTCAAGCCCAGTCCTGGAAAATAACTGCAAAAAAAAAAAAAAAAAGAGATAAATTTAGGGAATACTAACCCAGCAAACCAGGAAACTGTTATCCAGAGTACTTGTGCCCAAATGAACAAGTGCACTGTCTGGGCTTCTGAGTGGGAAAATTCTGGGACAGCGCAGGGAGGTGCATTGTACAGTGGAGCGTTCATGACTATTCAAAAATATGTAGCAAGGTCAAAGGACAGGCACGTATCCATCTTCTCTTCTCTTCTCTTTTCTTTTCTTGCTTTTCTTTCCTTTTCTCTTTTTCCTTTTTTTCATTCTTTCTTTTTTTTTTCAAGGAATGCTGTTGCAAGAAATTCCTGCTACCTTGTATGGAAATAAGCTGGATTATTCAACACTAAAATAATGGTTTGGAAATTGTCTTTTCTTTTCAAAATTTTCATTTAGATCCAGAAACTTGAAAACAAAATGGATAATTTAGCTGAAAAGGATTCATGCTTCTATTCTGCAGACCTCTTGCAAAAGTGATTAGAGTGTCGATAGCCTTCTGTGATATAAAACATAAACATATATAGATGGGTAAAAAGTTATGAAAAACCTATGCCCAAAGTCTTGAAATTATTCATCAAAATGCTAAAGGGAAAGTACTCTTTACTAATTACTAAGAAAGAAAAAAGAAAACTACATTATCCATGTGCAGATAATTATAAGTAGTTTGAATAGAAATATAGATTCCAAACTTGAGTTATTCATGCTAAATCATGTCAATGACAATACCCACTCTGACTATATTAAACTGGAAGTCATTAAAAACACAACATAAGTAATTTTAAAAATTTAATATGTAATTATTAAACAATAACTACAATATTTAATCAAAAAGTTCTTGTATAACTGAAGAACTTTCAAAGGGTAACTTAATACAAACCTATAGTTGTTTTTCCTGCTGAACTATTCTATCATATTTTATTTTATCCCATAGGTGAGAAGATACAGCTGGGAAGAAAGGAAAAGCTGACAAATGAAGCTCATTAGATTTAGTTACTTGGTTACAGAAACAGAGAGTTATAACTCAGTAAAATTATAGCAGCTGTGCCTTTTTCATAAGGAATTTTGTTCTGTCATTGTCTATAATTGTAATAAACTGCTATAAACTATTTGTTGTAAGATGCCACCATGGTTGTCCTGTTTGCGTGGTAGTTCATGCCGAATCAGAGGGGGGAAGTGAGATCCTTCTAATGACACGACCAGAGAACAACAGATGGAAGGAAAGAAGAATTACTAGAAGGAAGTGAAAAAAAGTAAATAAAGGGCATATTTCATATAATAACTATAACAGAGCAGTCACTCAGGAAATGAAAGAAAGTGAGAATAAAAGGATGAAAAAGTAAAAGGCTGGAAGAAAACATGTGATGCCTAGAATTATTATTTTGAAATAACACTCTCCCCTGGCAGTTACTCCTCTTTCTGCTATCTCTTCTCAGGCAAGGACTTTCCACCTATCCCAAATATGTAAATTCTTCCTTATAATGCCACTGTGTGGATGCCCACTTTTTCTTTTTTCTTTTTCTTTTTTTAAATAATTTCTGTGATTCTCCAGTTTTAGTCTGAGTGCATTTTTAGAAAGAGTCTGCTTAATTTTTAGAGTCTGTATTACCCTTATTGCAGTGAAAAATAGGATTTGCTCCTTTCTGTAAAAGTCTTTACCTCATTATAGATATTGACTCATTAGAAGAACTCTCTCTTTCTAAGTATACCACGGATTCCAGTACTCAACTTGTGGTGGAAAATAGAATGGTCTTATGAAGGCAATAAGTAGTACAAAGCAGATACAGAGACCCAAACTTAGAGTCTGTCAGAAAAGTAAAAATATACTTTTTTTAAAAGGAGAGGAAAGAAAATTCATCCCTGCAATAAATCCCAAAGTCATAAGATATCTATTATTTATTTTACAGGTCAAGGTCAAATGCCCACTATTTTTCAAGGAGAAGAAATGCCCTTTTTTCATTTCAATTAACCTTATAAAGCAGTCAATAAATGATTTTGAAAAATATCTCTGGCTTCTATAAAGGCAGAAATTGCTTTAAAGAACTTTTTTTATTCAGACAAATGAAGATCTGTGTTCAGTTTAGTACTCAGTCAAATTTCCAATTAAAACATCTGAAAGATAAGATTCTTGAAATACACTTCAAAGCCTGATTTGGAGACAGTGATCATCTCCTATAAGGCACTTCACAGGGTATGTCCAGAAATGTTTCAAAGTGGACATTTTCCTGTATCCATCACCCTGTTGTTACACATTGTATCCATTAAGTAATTGGTCATTTCCTTTCCTCTCCCACTCTGGCTCCTGTCCTAGTTTATTCAACATCTATTATACACGATGTATCCTTGTGCTTACATTATTTATGTGATATCTTACCTTCTGTTTCTTGCTCATTTCACTAAAGATAATAGCCTCCAGTTCCATCAGTGTTACAGCAAAAGAGATGATTTCATTATTTTCATATAGTATTTTATTGTGTATAAATAATACACCTTTTAATCCAATCATCTGCAGATGGCCATTTGGGATGATTTCATTTTTTGCCAGTGTGAACTGTGCTGTGACAAACATACAAGTGGAGATACATTTTTGACATAATGATTTGTTTTTATTTTGGATAGATGATGGGGGTAGGGGGGTCACTGGGTTGGAATGCAGTTCTGTTTATAGTTCTTTTTGTTATTCTTGGAGAAATCTACATACTGTTCTCTATAGAGGTTGTGCAAATTTACTTTACTACCAACAGACTATAAGTATCTGTCCTTATTTGAATTCTCTCTGACATCTTTTATTTTGTGACTCTTCAAAAATAGGGGTTCTGGATGGCCTAAGATGATAACTCATTGTGGTTTTAACTTTCCCTTCTCTGATGATTAGTGAAGTTGAGCATTTGTCCATGTTTCTTGGCCATTTGTTTACCTCCTTTCAAAAAAAAAATCTATTTGTGCTCTCTGCCCTATTCCATGGGGTTATTATCCATCTTGAATTAATTTTTGCATATGAAAGAGGTAGGGGTGTAGTATCATTCTTCTGCATGTGGCTGCCCAATTTTCCTAGCATTTATTGAAGAGAGCTTCCTTTCTCCACTGTATGTTGCTGTCTGCTTTGTCAAAGATCACTTGGTTGTAGAGAGATTTTTTTAATATCTGGACTGCATAAAACTAATTTGAATCAGCTATAGATACTTTTTTCATATATATTATTTTAACTTTTAATGCTAGAATAATTTCTCCTTAAAATTCATGGAAATTGTCCATAATGCTTTAGGTTTAATTTGAATGTCTTAAAATTCATGTGTATTCTAAACTCACAGTTGTTTTGATTGATTTTTTCTTTATAAGAGCAAATAGAGAAATAAAAAATGAAGGACAAAGAGAGGGAGAGAAAAAAGTGAGAGGAATGAATAAAGAAAGGATTTCCCTATAACCACTTGAAATGTGTATCATCTTGTTATCCAGTTGTTGAGTGGTTTACAATTTCCTAGTTTCTTGCTGGGTTGAGGCAGGAGTGTGGGGCTTTGTGATAACATATCAACCATAAGGATGCAAGTATATACTCAGAATACTTGAAACAAGCTTATCTCTCACCACAGTAAGAGTAGTGCTGGGTAATGGGACAATTCAAAATTGGTTTACAAGGATTCTTCTCTAAGCATACCAAGAAATACTACCCTGAAAATATATAGGATCATATGTATTATAAAGGATGCATTGAAGAGGCAAATAAGTGACTAGACTAAAACATGACAGCCAGAGATCAGCTGTGCTTCCATGTGAGACCACATCACTAACATTCCCTGGAGTTTCCTGGGCACTGGTCTGACATGAAATTCTATGTTGAGCATCATTCATTCATCCTATCATTCATTTAATGAAGATTTTACAAGAATAGCTCTCTGCAAGGCACACAACTATCAGATATGAGGATTCAGATATGAAACAGTGGCATGGCCTCAGAGAACTTACAGCCTGGTGGGGAATGAGAGAAAGATAAGGTGTGCGTATAGACAACTACAGTACAATGGACCACAGCGGAAGTGCCATGGTGGCTGTACAGAGAAAGCACTGTCTGGTTTCACGTGGGAGAAAGTTTGGCTATAGCTGGGAGATAGGGATGCCTTCAGCAGAAGCTGGTGTGTGAGCTGAGCTTTACAGGGCGGGTCCGTGGCATCAGTGGGGGCATTCTATATCAACTGCTCTAAGACAGAGAGGCAGTAGGTACAGGGATCTACAGGAATCAGAATGGATATATAGCCAAATGCAATTGGGAGATAATTTAGAATTAACTTGAGCATGTCCATTCACTCAGCAATTTTGAGCCTCAGTAAACAGCCTGAGAAGCAGTCCATGTGTGCAAAGTGTCAGGTTCAAGGGTGCTGCAGATTTCTAAGACTATGTTCTTAGGTGAGAAAAGGGTACAGAGCCCAGATAAATTATGATATAATTTGTGCAAAACCATTGACACACATAAACACTGTACTTCTTATAGGTGCATATGTGATTATCCACACTTTTTTTTTTCCCCAAAAGGCACAACTCACATTGACAGCACTGCTTTTCCTCTGAGGATTATAACAAGGGGGTAATAATGTTATATTTTGTGAAGAGAATATGTTTTTTCATTTCTTATGTAAGTGAAATCTAACTAAAGCATAATGAGTATTAAGCAGTACATGTAAACAATCTATATCCCTCCATATGACCAAAAGCTGAGATGCTCTCATTTTCTTAGTCTTCTAGAAAGGGCTTAGTTTCCACTTCGGGGGACATATTTTTGCTTTCTCTTATTTAGGGTTTTTCCTAGTGAAGTATGTGAGTCATTACAAAGGTTTTGAGACAAAAGAATCAAGAAATATAAAACCTGTGCTGATGGAAACACACAAAGCCCTCCCAGCAACACCAAGAAGCTGAGCAAGCTGAAACGTGAACAGATGAATCAGAAAGGACACTGTGGCCTGTGTTTCTTGCAAGTGAAATAATGAACCATAACACTTAAAACTTTTATAATGACCCCATATAGCTATCTTCTCACTTAGAACACAGATTTATTACAAGAATTTAACACAAAGTATACATGAAAACATGAGCACATGGAGAATAAAGCAATATTTGATTATTATTAATTTCCCTATTCATATTCTAGGAATGTACTCTTCTTAGAATGCAGTAGCCAGAATTTTCTGTGTCCCTTCTTAATTATCAGAAATATTCCCATTAATAGTTAAATCTGTCGGGAAAAGACAGGTAAATGGAAATGTGATTGCCATCCTGGAGTCTGGTCAAGACACCAGGATCATTTATCTATCAAAAAGCGCAAAGAATGCATTTCAGGTACACAAGCACAGGACCTGCATTTGTTTGGTGACTGGTTGGAGACCGTGGCCTCTGTCAGCACAGCAGGTCTTAACCGTGCTCTGAGGTTGACCCACCAGGCCTGAGAGGAACGGAAGGCACAGTTTATTCCATTCCCTACTTCCTTCCACTTCTAAAGAAACGTATGAAGAGGAGGCTGTTAAAACCCCGTGTCCATGGGGATAGCAGCCTGCTGCTGTCAAGAGAAGACGGATTAAGTGCAATTGAGAAGGCAGCTGGCATCACAGGAGAGGGACTGAGGTGCAGAGATCTCTCTGCAAGTCTGTTGAATTTGTTTCAGATAGCACATTCCAGTTGCTCTATTTCTCTGTGTGTGTGCTATTTAGAAGATTTCAGCAATTACATTTGAAATGGTGAAAATTAACATAGACTTGAATATTATTTTAACCTGTAAAATATTTAGGACTTCCTCATATATCCTTCTAAATAATGCAACTTGCCTTTATTAGACACCTTTTCTTCATTTCAACTTTTGGTTTCTGAACTTCATTTTGCCTTCTGAATTATTGAATCACATAGAAAAAAATCTGCTACCTTAGAAAGTGGTCTGGTTATAACACTGATCCTATAGCTATAATATTTCCCACTAGTCAAAAAGAACTCTGGAACGACACATTTGTGCAATCAGAAACCCTGATTTTCTGATTTCCCAGTGATGTACATAATGTCTCTACTAACACCTCTCTGTGTGGCGCCCAGTGAGCTGGCATTGTCCAGTTTTTACCCAACCCTAGGAGGGATACCTTATTTGGCACTTCAAGCTGGCCTGTTTCTCTGTGTGCTATTATAGGAAAAACACTAAATGCCAAAACAGAGAGTTATTTTATGGCATAAACACCAAAGGAATATTTAGACCAGAGCATTTACTGATCCGTATGTTTTTACTATGGCTGTTATTTTCAGTTTTCATGAAGGTAGAAAATCTGCTCTAAAAAATGACCCTGAAATTATTTCTATTTTATTCAAGGGTTTACTTGTGAACATAAACACACAGAAATACCTCTGATCCTGAAATTATTTCTATCTTATTCAAGGATTTACCTGTGAACATAAACACACAGAAATACCTCTTGAATTAAAAGAACACTTTATTTGATTTCACTATATGTGAGCTTGAATTTATACTATCTGCTGCTTAGACTTTAGAGTGTCACAGTGTACAAATATGCCTCTTTGGCTATGGGTCTGCTGTGAGTATGGTAATGAGGTGGGATGGGGGCAATGTTCCTGCTGGACCCATGGTGAAAAGAGAAATGTGTGGTAGTAATAAAGCTCCAATCACAGAAGGAAGTATTTCAGAGAACGGGAAAGACTGCTCAGAGGTGAAGGAAGAACTGCTGAGGCTGAAACTGCTCTGGGACAATAAAGAAAAATTTTCCACTTCTCGAGTTTTGCTTATATTTTGATAAATACATTTCAATAATTGTAAGTTCAAATTACCTAAGTTAGAAGAGAGACAAAGATTAACATTCCTTCCCTTTGATAAAGGACGACATTAAAAGAATGATAAATATCTGTATTCCATGCACACCAAGCAAGACTTGGGTTAAACTAAAGAAGAGAAATTTTTTTTTTAACTATTACTTACTTTATTACAAGTATGTTACAATCTGTCTTTTAAACCATATGCTTGTATTACTTAGATACAATGCAACTAATCTTTTGAATGATCTCAGAAAGCCAGGCACAGACGCCTGCCAGTAATGATTGCTCAGAGCTAAGCTATTGCTGTTCCATAGAGATGGACCACATTTCCCAACTGATGATATCCCCACCACTCTTTTTTTTTTTTTTTTTTTTTTGAGACAGAGCCTCAAGCTGTTACCCTGGATAGAGTGCTGTAACATCATAGCTCACAGCAACCTCCACTTCCTGGGTTCAGGTGAGTCTCTTGCCTCTGCCTCTCACATAGCTGGGACTACAGGCACCCGCCACAACGCCTGGCCATGTTTTTTGGTTGCAGCCGTCATTGTTGTTTGGCAGCCCAGGCTGGATTCGAACCCGCCAGCTCAGGTGTACGTGGCTGGCACCTTAGCCCATTGAGCCACAGGCATTGAGCCCCCACCACTCTTATATTTTCTGTCTCAACCTGCTTTAGTTATTGACATTTCATAACTGGACCCTGCAAGCAGTTGAGTTTGCAGCTGGGAATTGTCAGAAAGTTGCTAGTTCAGACTAAAACATAAGTGGCTGCTA
>CAUYON010048275.1:0-16065 GCA_963573935.1 Arctocebus calabarensis
TCGGCCGAACTGCAAAACAAAAAAATAGCCGGGCGCTTTGGCGGGCGCCTGTAGTCCCAGCTACTCGGGAGGCTGAGGCAAGAGAATCGCCTAAGCCCAAGAGCTGGAGGTTGCTGTGAGCAGTGTGACGCCACGGCACTCTACCCAGGGCGATAAAAGTGAGACTCTGTCTCTACAAAAAAAAAAAAGAAAGATGAAGCCTAGCCAGGTGTTGTGGCAGGCACCTGTAGTCCCAGCTGCTCGGGAGGCTGAGGCAAGAGAATCACCTAAACCCAGGAGTTGGAGTTTGCTGTGAGCTGTGTGACACCACGGCACTCTACCAAGGGGCGAGAAAGTGAGACTCTGTCTCTACAAAAAAAAAAAGAAAAAAAGAAAGATGAAGCCAGGGGTCCACACTTACTGAGCTTGAAGAACTGGAACTTGACAGAGCTGAGTCTAAAGCTACCTAGTGGCTGAGAGTGAAGTGGAAGTGACCCAGGTCCCTGATCCAGTATGGGAAGATGAAACCACACCTACCAAACACCCCTCTGGTTGCTGTCACCTGCTCTCTGGAGGATACACCTCTCCCTCCTTCAGGGTTTAGCTCTTCCTCTCCCTCACCCCCGTCCCCCAGGCTGGGGTGGATATGTTGTCTGTGTTCTTACAGTTGTTAGATCCCATGTGTTCTGAAACCTTTCCTTCTAAGGCAGAAACTTTTCCCCTTTTTCTGTTTGTTTTTTTTTTAATCCATCTCAGTGAGGTGGCGCCTGGTGGCTCAGTGGGTAGGGCACTAGCCTCATATATCAAACCCGGCCCCTGCCAAACTGAAAAAAAAAGCCGGGCGGGCTATAGTTGTGGCGGGCGCCTGTAGTCCCAGCTACTAGGGAGGCTGAGGCAAGAGAATCATCTAAGCCCAGGAGTTGGAGGTTGCTGTGAGCTGTGACACCACTGCCCTCTACTGAAGGCCATAAAGTGAGACTCTATCTCTAAAAAAAAAAAAAAAAAAAAAATCCATCTTAGTGTCTCAGTAAGCAGTAAGATTTGGAATATTTGTTGAAGAGATGAAGAAATGAAGTCCTTGGTGAGTGCAGACATAGGCTTGGCCATGCAGGTCAGAGAAGTGAGAGCCTCAACCATGCAGAAGAGGCAGGGGGTGAAGTACAAACCCAGACTTCCCAAGCTGTGAGATATGGAAGGAGCTACTCCACTATCTCCAGGGAGGGGAAATTTGGGTAGTGGAGAATAGTTTAGAGGGTGTACCCCCTGTTAGAGACTCAGACCGGAAGGGAGGCCTTAGCAGTTATGGAGGTGATGTCCACCAACTTCTGATTCTTCTGTATTTATCCACCATAAGCCACCCCGTGTTAGTCCAGCAGGACTCCTGTGTGTGATGTCCTGACCTCCCCTCCAGGACAGCCATTTGGAATAAGGTCTAGTGCTTTCCATTTACCTGTGTAGGCAGGAGGAGGGTGGGAGGGGCCTTAGCGGACCGTGAGATTAAGCCCCCTCACCCTTCTAACCTTGGCGATCCCCCTCTCAAGCCTCAGTTTCCTCCTCTCAAAAAAGGCAGTGCCTGGTTGAGGCCGTAGATTCCCGGCTCTTGTAGGTCATAGCTTAGTAAAGGGCCAGACACATAGTAAGTTCTCAAGAAATAGTAGAAGCCCCTTGAGGCGGCTGCCTTTGATGGATGGGGAACAGAGACCCAATCCAGTGCTGTGATTAGACCAAGGTCACAACACAGCTGTCCCCAGCCCCCTAGTCCGATCCCGGGCGGCCAGACTCCAGGGGTCGGCATTTGTCAGGAGCCAGCTTGGGGGCCAGCGGGGTCTGGTGACAGTACGCGAACGCGGACGCGGACGTGGGTGGAAAGGGACTGCTATTTTGGAGCTGTTGAGAGGAGCTGGGGAATGCGGAGGGGGGTAGGGCCCTCCTCGGCTCCCTGCCCCCTAGTCACCTTCCCGCGACCCTTCCCGGGAGGGGCGTCCCGAGGAGGTAGGGGAAGGTGGTGGGGGAAGGTGGGAAGGGTGGGCGGGCAGTTACCTCATCGCCGCCTCTGGAAGGCCCGGCTCGCTCAGTCGCGCAGCCGGCTGAGCCAGGGACTCCAGGCGCTGAAGCGAGAGGACAGAGGGACAGAGGCTCCGAGAGGCAGCGCCGCCCCACGCGCTCGGCGCCGGGAGGAGGTCGGACCTCGGGGCCCCCGCGCTGCCGGCGGCGCCTGGGTTCGCGCTGCAGAGCTGAGGCAGTGTCTGCGCGCGGCGCGCCGGGTTTGCCTCTCCGGAGCTTCGGCACCCGCCGGAGCTGCTCGTGCGTCCGCCACCTGTCTGCCCGCTCGCCTGTCTGTCTCGCTACCAGCTCTGTCCTCGGCCCTGGCCTCTCACGGCCTCAGGTGCTCCAGAGGGCAACGAGGAACGCGGCGGCCGCGGCCCACCGGGCAGGGCGCGCGGGGCGCACGGCTCGGCGCCGGCCCATGAGGCTTCCCGGCGCGGGGAGCGGCAGCGCCGGCCGGCCATGGGGGGAAGCCTGCGGGTGGCCGTTCTGGGCGCCCCGGGCGTGGGCAAGACGGCCATTATCCGCCAGTTCCTGTTCGGTGACTACCCTGAGCGCCACCGGCCCACCGAAGGGCCGCGCCTCTACCGGCCTGCAGTGCTGCTCGACGGCGCCGTCTACGACCTGAGCATCCGCGACGGCCACGTCGCTGGCCCTAGCCCAAGCCCGGGGGGTCTCGAGGTAGCGGCTGGAGAAGAGGGCAGGGGCATGTGACAGTGTGAGGTGTGTTCGGTGCACACGTGCGTGTCCGCGTGGATGTCCCCAAGGCGCTCCACTATGCTCAGGGATTGAAAGATGAATGTCTGTCCTGGTGTATGTGTGTTTCAGCCTTCCCTGCCGGCCCAAGGCGCCCAAGCCCAAGCCATGGGAAGATTTTGCCAAGTGGTTTTTTTCTTCTTCCTGTGGGTGCGTCTGTCTTTGCCTGTCTCCACTGGTGGGTTTGGATGAGTGGCGGAGCATGGCTGTATTTCCCTGAGGGTGCAGGGTGGGGAGTGTATTGAGGGCCCAGAGCAGAACCACAGTAGGAGAGATTGGGGCCAGGCAGATGGGTGTACTTTCTGGGGGAGACATTCCCTGCCCTCATTCTTGTGCTCTGGAGCAAACATTCATTTAGTAATTTGTGCAAAGTCCAGGACAGACCTTCAATCCTAGAAACATAAAGCCACAGAGAGATGAAGGGGAAAGAGCAGGCAGGACTGAGCAGTGCTTACTGGAAGGAGTAGCATTTGAGCTGAACCTGGAAGGCTGAGTGAATTTTTCAACAAAAGAAGTGACAAGAATTATTTTAGGTAGAAAGACCAGCAGGTGCTTACAACACAGGCATAAAGGTGTACAGCTGTAGACAGTTGGTGGTCTCAGGGCCTGGTGGATCGCAGGGCTCCTGATGAGGGCTGTTAGAGGCAGCTATAACAAGCCAGGGCATCAGTTGAGCGGAGTTGAGCTGGGGAAGGCTGAAAGGAGAAGATGGGGGGTGCAGGGAGGTGAGAAGAGGGGAGAGCAAGGATGAAGGAGGAGGGCGTCTAACAGTTTCAGGCCCGATTTGAAAATTTTTGTCCTGGCAGCCCGGACGACTGTAAGGCCCATGCAGTTTGGCCAAGGGGACACAGAGGTTGGTTGAGGGTAGCGGAAGCCTAAGGACGAACTGTGCGTTGGTTTAGCGTCAAAGACCCTGCAGAGGGTTGGGGCTGGATGGTAGGAAAGGGGATCCTGCAAACACAGGCCTCCTGCCCCCAGGAGTGGACAGACACTAAGGATTGGAGCTTGCAGGACACAGACGCCTTTGTGCTGGTCTATGACATCTGCAGCCCGGACAGTTTCGATTACGTGAAGGCCCTGCGGCAGCGCATCGCCGAGACCAGGTGAGGGCGCGGCAGGAGATGGTGGTGGGAGCTACTGCTGGTCTGGCCCGGCTTTACCTGAGGGGCTTGAACAGGTTTCTCTCACAGTCGTGGGCCGAGTCTGGGGCCTTCTCGATCAGACCTTTGTCCACGGCGGGGTCTCCAGCTATACTTAAGTCTCTGGCCCACAAGGGCCTGGTGTTTTGTAGGGAGTGCGTATATGCCCATTGGGGGATTCTCCGGCCATGGGGTCTCTGCCACCGTGTCTCTCTTCCCCATTCGTCCCCTAGGCCAGCGGGTGCGCCCGAAGCGCCCATCCTCGTGGTAGGAAACAAGCGGGACCGGCAGCGGCTGCGCTTTGGACCGCGACGCGCGCTGGCAGCCCTGGTGCGCAGGGGCTGGCGCTGCGGCTACCTGGAGTGCTCAGCCAAGTACAACTGGCACGTGCTACGCCTCTTCCGCGAGCTGCTGCGCTGCGCTCTGGTGCGTGCGCGCCCTGCACACCCCGCCCTACGTCTGCAGGGGGCGCTGCACCCCGCGCGCTGCACCCTCATGTGACCAGATAAAAAGGTCTTGCTTTTGACTGGAAGAGCCAGGGACCTGGACTGAACGAGATCGCTCAACTGCACTTGGACCAGACAGGGCAAAGTCTCCTCCTCTTTCCCGGCTGAGGCAAGTTCCCACCCAATCTCCCAGGCGACTGGCCTCCCTTTGAACTTCATTGGACCCAGCCAGGTCCCAAACCCCATTGGACTCAGTCCTTTTGGGGACCTCATTAGGTCAGGAGCCCATTGGATGGAAAGGACTTGGCTATGAATCTGAATGACAGCTCTCAGACTGCTCCTGGAGCTTCATTGGACATATTCTTTATGCCACACCTCCTGCGCGGTAATAAAAGGGACAACAATGTGAGTTCACCTGGGATTTCTGGGCTGGGCAGGATAATCTTAAACCTACAGGTCAGAGCTGCCAGGCTTGGCCTCCTGGCAGTTAACTCCAGAATCTCGACATGTAATGAGAACCCTCAAAAGGGTGTGATGGCCCCAAGCCTGAGTCCCCAAGAAATAGACAAATGGCTGGAGCAAAACTTTACTGTCAGAGGTTCTCCTGAGCCACAGGTCCTCAGGACACTGGGCTGGACCAGCCTCCTCTAAGGCAATCAATAATATTAGTAATTAAATAGCAACACTCATCCCCCAACCGGAATGTACAACAGAGGTCCCATTGTGCCATGTGGTCCCAAGGGGTCTGGTCCCATGAGGTCTGGTACTCAATAGGCGGAGGGGGCTCCCTGATGCAGAGGGGGTTAAGGCCACAAAGGAAAAGGAAAAGGAATGGAGTGTGGTGGCAGCTGGGCTGTTCTATCACATCCATGAACCTGGCTCAGTCCTTGGAGTGACTGAGTGCAGGGCATGCCAGGCTCCGAGCTCACTGGGTGCAGATGGGCGACGGGGCCCCCGAGGTGTGGGGATGCGTGAGGGTTTACCGTCTGGCTGTGTGTCTATCCGACCCCGTGCCCAGCTCCTTGAGTGTTCTGGGCCAGCCAGGGGACTCCCAGGTGCTTCTAGTGGCCCCCCCGTGCCAGGGCAGGGGCTGCCTTCATCGGAGGAACTGGACATGGCTTGGTTGCGAAGCCCAGGCAGCCCATTGTCCGTCCGGCCAGAGTCCCCGGGTTGGCCACACTTGCCACCCAGGACGCTGAGGGATGAAGAAGAGGAGCTGGAAGAACAGTAGGCAGAGTCAGGAGCTGGAGGGTCTGGGCCTCGAGCTGTATCAGGGGTTGGTCCCGTGGGGATCCCGCTAGCAGCAGCCTCAAGGGCACGAGCATTGGCCAGAAACTCTTCCTCCAGGCGCCGGAACAGCTGCTGTTCCTGCTGCGGGTCAAGCTGCAGGGGTGTGCGGAAGACACTAGCCGGGGTGCTGCCCAACTCTGGACTGGGGCTGGAGAGCCGGCAAAGCTGGGGTACAGCAGGGCTGCGGGCACGGGGAGTCTGGGGAGTGCTCCTACCCGAGCCCCTGCTGACCCTGCCCCGGAGCACACATGAGTGCTGCCCATCTCGATCCCTGCACACAAGCAGTACTGCCTGCTCCTCGCGGTTCTGGCTCCGGGCCCGCCGGGCAGGGCTGGAGGCCGACAGCTGGGCTCCCCTGCCTCCCAGAGCCCCGCGGGGCCGACCCCGATCCAGCCTGTCTCGGGACTGGCTGCGTGGGGCAGGGGGGCGTCTTGGAGAGGCAGGGGTGCCTGTGGTCAGCCGCCGGCTGGCTCGCTCCCTCCGGGGGCCAGTGCCTGTGTCATCACTGCGGGCACTCAGGGGGCAGCTCTGGGCTGAGGAGGCTGAGGAGTCACTGTCCCCAGAGTAGCGGCGAGAGCGGGGATGGGGAGGCAGCTGATCCCGAGGCCTGGGGCAGAGGAACAAGAGAGAAACGGGGCATCGCAAAGGCCTGGCATGCAGGAAGGGCAGGGACGGGAACAGTAGGTATGTGGCTGGTGGGGCTGCCCAGGGAATCTGTCTGTCATGGAGACTTCCAGGGAGAAGTGAGAGACTTTGTGGCAGCTTCCCAGAGCTGCCCAGAGCCCCAAAGGCACTGGAAAAAGAGGTCTCCTGGGCCCTAGACTCCCTTCCTCACGCCTCCAGTCTCCCCCCAGAGCGGGCCTAGAGGGAAGCAGGGTTTGGACCGGCTTCTGCCCAACCCCCAGCGCCCGCCCAGCTGTGTTGTTGGTTTGGTTGGGTTGCCATGGAGATGGGAAGCCAGGCCCAACCCCACCCACGGGAACTTTTCCCAGGGTGTGAGTCACTCTTGAGCTCAATCAATTGTCATCCCGGCCAGGGCTGCTGCCCCCAACCCCCATTTCCTCTTGCATCTCACCTGGGCGGGGTCTCAGACCCCTCCTTTGTGCTTCGTAAGATGCCAGGAGTCACCTCTGGCCGGGAGCCCCTGCGCTCACTTCCAGGGACTGGACTACCAGGGCGGGGGCTGGGGATGGGCGACACCCTCTGGGGGGAGAAGGTGCGGGCCCTCGGCTGGGGTGGGCGATGTGCTGTGGGGAATGAAGACAGGCAGTGTGTCAGGGAGGAGGCCACAAAGCTGGGTTCCTTGCCCGCCGCTCCCGCCTGGGCACTGACCAACAGAGGAGCAGCGACAAGGGTCGTGCTTGTCCAGGTAGTGCTCCAGGGTGTCCCAGCCGCCGCCCACGCGCACCATCACATGGCTCCTCAGCACCTGCAGGAACCGGGTGTGGGCAGGTCATGGCTGTGTCCCATGGACCCAGCAGCTCACCGAGAAAGAGCATGGACTCTTACCCGCACGAAAATAAGCAGGCTGGAGTCTCCCACACGGTACTTCCCCTCGGAGACCTTGATCATGGGGAACTGGTCCGGGCAAGTGCAGCGGCCCAGGATCTCCCTTACCTAAGGCCAAAGAGGAAAGGCTAGAGGTCAGGGGGCAAGTCCCTCCTCCTGGGGCCTGACTTTAGCAGCTCCAGGGACAGGAGGAAGCTAGTCCGTCCCAGGAATGGGGGATGGAGACTGCTGTCCCAGATGTGGGGGCAGCTTCCACAGGTGACCTTTCACTAGCTCCCCTCTTGGCTCTCAAGGTCCAGAGAGCCACTCAGGATAAGATGATGGGACGGTGGTCAGGCCAGGGCCCGGACCCCGATGAGAAACATCCCTTAGCCTATCCTCATCCCCTGTTACCCACTTCACAGACAACAAAGGTGAGTCCAGGCCCTGGGAGGAGGCAGGTCATAGGGCCCGAGTGCAGGGGGCTCCTGCCCCTGGATGAGCACTGATGTGGGGAGGGCATCCCCAACAGATGGGACACACACAGAGGCGGCTGGCACACTGCACATACACACCCCCCAGCCCAGAGCTGCCAGGCTGGCTATGTGGGCAGCCTTGCCCGCCTCCTGCCCACAGCAGCAGTGGCGCCAGAGGAAATAAGCAGGTGGAGCCTTGGGTGACCCTGGCCCAGTTTGGGGGTGGGGTGCCAGACTCTGCCCACAGCCATCCGGTTACCCACCTCCTGGGCAGGGACATGATAGTCCTAATCTCTCGATAAGAAGGAAACTCTTAGCCCAGCTGCGGGGGTGGCAGGAACACTGAGGTCCGTGGACTGGAGGAGGGAGTGTAAGGGCAGGGTCCAGCACCTCCTATGCTCAGAGTAGGGCAAGCCCTGCAATTCCAAACAGGTCTTCCTGTTCCCACCAGTAGCAGCAACATAGGGCTGGACTTCACAGTGGTGCTGGAGTGGAAGGGACCTGCAGAGCCCCTGGAGGCTTCCCAAGGCACTTGCTGAGCACCTACTGTATGCCAGGCAACTTGCCCAAGGGCTTTCCTTGTCTAGTCTCAGTCAAGCATCATGGTTTCTGCTCAACCCAAGCTTCTGTGAGGTTGTGCATACATGTGTCTGATATTGAGTGCAGGGAGGGCACAGAGGGGGTGCCCCAATCATGCAACCCTCCAGAAGAAAAATCTACTCTTAGGAAATGCATGGTTAGCACATAAAGGAAGGAAAGATTGTGCCAGGAGCCAGGATTCTATCCCAGTCCCAGCTGGCCTGAGTGACCACACCCAGCACCTGCCCATCTCCTTGGGTCAAGTATACACTGGATGCTCAATATATGCAACCTTGCCATGGAGCAGGCTATCCTGCAGATACTAGGGTGGACCCCAGTAGGTTCAGCGACAGGTTGTGGGCACTGGCACTCCCGTCTGGGCCCTCATATGCAGTCCTGGGGGACTCACCAACTCATCAAGGTTGCGCAGGTCACTAGGGGTCATGCGAGGCCCACGGGCAGAAGCCCCTGGTGCAGCAGTGGTTTCAGTGGCATCTTCCCCAGGAGCAGGTGCATCAGGGACTGGAGGTGTGGCACGTAGCTCCTGTTCAATCTCCTGTTCGAACTGCACAAGTCGGGGGGCAAGCAGACCAAGGCGGGCCCCACGCCTTGCCACCTCCAGCAGGCACAGCACCACACTCTTCTCATTCTTGCGCAGCACCAAGTCTTCAGTCTCAAACATGAGTACCTCGGGCACGCCCAGCTCTGTGCGGCACCATCCGATGAACGTGGCCACGTTGTCTCGGGCCATGAAGGAGCCAGGTGCCACATTGTGCGTCTGGAAGGCCACACCTCGCGCTGGGCGGGCAGCAGCCAAGGTTCGGGCGGCCTCAGTGACAGCATTGGCATGTTGGCACAGGGTTGTGCCTGTGGCTAGTCCCGTCAGGAAGCCATCACCACCAGGCAGCCCCAGGCAGTACAAGGCATTGAACCACTCAGCCAGGTCCTCCTTCATGGCCTCCACATAGGCCTCACTTGAGCGAAATGGCCGCACACTCTTGGCCGCCGAGCCTGCAATGCCTGCCACTGGGTCCGCCATGCCCTGGGCCAGCCAAGTTACTGTGGGCAGGGACATAGGTCAGGATAGCTGTGAGTGCTCATTACAGACTAAGCCACTGACCACCTGCACCAACCCTGATTTGAGTAATGGCTGTGAGAAACCTCTCAATGCCTCAGTTTTCTCATCTGCAAAATGGTTACAGTAACATCAATGCCTTGTAGGAATAAATAAGATAATTTTTTTCTTTTTTTGAGGCAAGGTCTCCCTCCCTCACCCTGGCTGGAATGCGGTGGTCCAGCTCCTGAGCTCAGGAGATCTTCCTGCCTCAGCCTCCCATGCAGCTGGAACTACAGGAACCCACCACAACACCCAGCTTCAATAGGATAATTTTTATAAACAATTTAGTGTTTGCTGTTTGGCTCTTTTCGGGGGTGGGGATGGAGGGTTGACTAAGCCCTCCCTCCCAAGCAGGGTGGTGACTACTGTGAAGGGCTGAGACCTGGAGAGGTAAAACTGAGGTCTGAAACCCAGCCGATAGGAGAGGAACCCAGGTCCCTACCTCAGGGAGGATTATCTCCACTGCTCAGGGCTTGCCCATCCCACCTCTTGCGGAAAGGTCCAGACTCCTCCCCCGGCCCTCTCCTTCCTTAAGCACTGTGCCATTATAACAACGACATAGCAACAGTAATATCAGTAACAGCTATGACCGTGGGTAGGGGTGAGCGCGCGGTGGTATTATCTCCATTTTACAGATGAGGAAATTGAGGCGCATAAAGGGTAAGAGATGGCTAAAGGTCGCACGCAGAGCCGTGGGTGGAGGAGCCAGGGCACTCAGGCTGCCCAGCTTTGAGGATCTCCGCGATCCCGCAGCCAGGGCCAGGCCCCGCCTCCTCCGAGAAACCCCCTCACCCCAGCGGCCCAGGTCAATGTGTGCGGGGCTAATTCTTCTAATGGTTACCACAGGCCGCACCGATCCTCGGGCTTGGGCCCAGAGAGGGTGCGGGGCCGCCCAAGGTCACACAGCCCTGGGTAACAGAGGCCGCGAAGCCGCCGCTCGGCCCGCATCAATGCGCCCCGGGTAGGGGACGCTGGGGGTGCTCCCGCTCACCTGGCTCATCCCGCGGCCCCGGGGAGCATCGCCCCGGCCGGGGCCGGAGCCGGGCCGGGCCCGCCGCAGGGAGGCGCCGCCCAAGCCTCCGCTCGGATCCGTCCCGCCGCCGCGGCCTCCACCTCGCCGCCGTCTCCGCCCCGCCTCCCTGGAATTCGGCTCCAGCCCGGAGGGGGCGGGCGGAGCTGTGCTCTTAAAGGGGACGCGCCTTTCCCTGGCGCAGGCAGCGGAGAGGGCCCCTGGGCACCCAGGCGCCTCAGTCCCCACGCCCCCGTCCACCTTCTGATATCCTGGGGCGGGGCTGAGCTCTTCACATTGCCCCCTCACTCTCCCCAAACAGTCACCTCCACAGGCAGGCTGACAGTACGTCCTGTTCCCGAGAAGAAGGCAAGAAGCGATAGGAGCCGGGGGCTGCAGAGTCACCTCCGCTCTGGTGGCCATTCCCGGGCCTGATAACCGAGGCTGCCTGCCACGATGGCCAGCTTCCCCACACCACCCCACCCACCCCCGCAGTGGGCCGTGCACGGAGGGCGAGGATGGCCCCAGTGACTGACGCCCACTCGGCGCAGGCTCGTGGTTCTCAATGAATGCTCATTTTTAACCTTGAGGATAGGGGAACGCCTGTCACGGATGCAGAACACAGTCTCAGAGGGTAGGCAGGTGGCCAAGGCCCGCGTGTCCGACGCAGCGGCCCAACTGACACTGAATAAGGGAGAGGGACTGTCGGGCAGTCCTGGGCAGCCCGGCGCGGGAGGGTTAACCCCGCTGGGTTCTTTTCAAACTGCAGAGGAGGGACCTGCCTGCTCAGCGGGAAATCCTGCCCCCTGCTGCTGCCCGCGGCCGGCTGGGCGCAGAAAGGCTGGGCCGGCCGAAGCCGGCCAGCTCTGGCAGGGCCGTCTGGGGAACGGTGTAGTCAACAGTAGCCAACCCTGGGACGGTAATAAAGCTCCTACTGTGTGCCAGGCCTGCTCTGTGCCCTTGCTTTTTTTTTTTTTGTAGAGACAGAGTCTCACTTTATCGCCCTCGGTAGAGTGCCGTGGCATCACACTGCTCACAGTAACCTCCAACTTCTGGACCTAGAGGATTCTCTTGTCTCAGCCTCCCAAATAGTTGGGACTACAGGTGCCCGCCACAACGCCCGGCTATTTTTTTGTTGCAGTTTGGCTGAGGCCAAGTTTGAACCCGCCACCTTCGGTATATGGGGCCGGCACCCTACCCTCAGAGCTGCCTTTTTTTTTTTTTTTTTGGAGATAGAGTCACACTTTGTCACCCTGGGTAGCACACCCTTTCTTCACAGCTCACAACAACCTCAAACCCCTGGGCTAAAGTGATTCACTTGCTTTTTTTTTTCTTTTGAGAAAGAGCCTCAAACTGTCACCCTGGGTAGAGTGCCTTAGCATCACAGCTCACAGCAACCTCCAACTCCTGGGCTCAAGCGATTCTCCTGCCTCTGCCTTCCAAGTAGCTGGGACTACAGGCGCCCACCACAACACCCAGCCATTTTTGGTTGCAGCCATCATTGTTGTTTGGTGGGCCTGGGCTGGATTCAAACCCGCCAGCTCAGGTGTATGTGGCTGGCGCCTTAGTCGCTTGAGCCACAGGTGCCAAGCCTGCCAGGCTAATTTTTTTATTTTTTAATCTATTGTTGGGGATTCATTGAGGGTACAAGAAACCAAGTTACACTGAGTGCATTTGTTAGGTAAAGTCCCTCTTACAATCTTGTCTTGCCCCCAAAACGTGTGGCACACACCAAGACCCCACCCCCTCGCTTCTTCCCTCTCTCTGCTCTTCCTTTCCCTCCTCTCCCCCCTCCTTTCTTTCTCTGCTCTCCCCGTCCCCCCACCAGGTCATTAATTGCCATTAAGTGTGCTAATATCAAAATTGAGACCATAGGGCGGCACCTGTGGCTCAGTGAGTGGGGTGCTGGCCCCATATACCGAGGGTGGCGGGTTCAAACCCAGCCCTGGCCAAACAAACAAAAAAATAGTCGGGCGTTGTGGCGGGCACCTGTAGTCCCAGCTACTCAGGAGGCTGAGGCAAGAGAATCACTTAAACCCAGGAGTTGAAGGTTGCTGTGAGCTGTGATGCCACAGCACTCTACCAAGGGCGATAAAGTGAGACTCTTAAAAAAAAAAAAAATTTGAGAACATAGGATTGGGCGGCGCCTGTGGCTCAGTGAGTAGGGTGCCAGCCCCATATGCCGGAGTCGGCAGGTTCAAACCCAGCCCTGGCCAAAACAAACAAAAAAAGAGAGAACATAGGAGTCTTCTCCATTCTTACGATGCTTTACTAAGAATAATGTGTGCCAGTCTAATTTTTGGTAAAGATAGGGTCCTGCTCTTGCTCAGATTGGTCTCAAATGCCTGAACTCAAGCAATCCACTTGCCTTGGCTTCCCAGAGTGCTGGATTACAGGCATGAACCACCATGCCCAGCCCTTATGACCTTTCAAAAAATGGTTTCTTCGGTGGCACCTGTGGCTCAGTGCATAGGGCGCCACCCCCATATACTGAGAGTGTCAGGTTCAAACCTGGACCTGGCCAAACTGCAAAAAAAAAAAGATTTTTTTTTTTTTTTAGATAGAGCCTCAAGTTGTCACCCTGGATAGAGTGCTGTGGCATCACAGCTCACAGCAACCTCCAATTCCTGGGCTCAAGTGAGTCTCTTGCCTCCGCCTCCCAAGTCGCTGGGACTACAGACGCCCGCCACAATGCCCAGCTATTTTTTGGTTGCAGCCGTCATTGTTGTTTGGCGGGTCGGGCTGGATTCGAACCCACCAGCTGAGGTATATGTGGCTGGCGCCTTAGCACGTTGAGCCACAGGCACCAAGCCAAATGATTTCTTTATGCCCTGGATAGTTGGGTGGTATGGACTTCCCTCCTTACCCTCAAGAGTGAGGAAGGCAGGGAACTAGGACTAATAATGACTAACATGTACATGGCACCTACTGTTTGCTGAGTCTCTTTTGGCACTAGACACGAATAGCAAAACAGCATGGAACTAAGCAGAGCCAGCTCTCAGGCCTTGCAGTCTGGCAGAGAGGCAGGCTCTGTGCTGAGACAGGGCTGGGGTTCAGGGGAGGAGAGAAGAATGGGGTCTGTGAGGGAAGACAGGGGTGTGTGGGTGTGTGGCTGGAGGCCTTAATTTGAAATCCTGGTCAGGGAAGGAGGAGAGGGGATGAAGCCTCCAAGGAGAGTTGCAGGTGGAAGGAACAGCCAGTGAACAGGTCCTGAGGTGGGTGTGTGCCTGGTGCAGAACAATGGGGGGCCCTGAGGCTGGAGTGGAGGGAGATGGGAAGGATGGGGATAGAGAGACGAGAGTGATGTGCCAGATCAAGTAGGGCCTTGTGGGCCATGCCTCTTTTGAGGGACATGGGACCCATGCAGACATTTAGAGCAAGGGAGGTTGACTTAGGTCTTAACAGGTCCCCTGTGGCTGCTGTGTGGAGCAAGGGTTGGAGTTAGAGCCCCAGAGAAAACCAGGTGATGAAAAAGCATTGGGGGTGGCGCCTGTGGCTCAGTGAGTAGGGAGCCAGCCCCATATAGTGAGGTTGGTGGGTTCAAACCCGGCCCCGGCCAAACTGCAACAAAAAATAGCCGGGCTTTGTGGTGGGCACCTGTGGTCCCAGCTATTTGTAAGGCTAAGGCAAGAGAATCACCTAAGTCCAAGAGCTGGAGGTAGCTGGGAGCTGTGATGCCACTGCACTCTACTGAGGGTGACAAAGAGAGACTCTGTCTCTAAAAAAAAAGAAAAAGAGGCTTGTTGCCTGTGGCTCAAGAGGCTAAGGCACCAGCCACATACGCCTGAGCTGGCGGGTTTGAATCCAGCTCAGGCCCGCCAAACAACAAGGATGGCTACAACCAAAAAATGGCTGGGCATTGTGGTGGGCACCTGTAGTCCCAGCTACTTGGGAGGCGGAGGCAGGAGAATCACTTGAGCCCAGGAGTTTGAGGTTGCTGTGAGCTGTGATAGCAGAATACTCTACCCAGGGCAACAGCTTGAGGCTTTGTCTCAAAAAAAAAAAAGAAAGAAAGAAAGGGCATTGGACTTTGGTTGTGTTTTGTGGGGAGAGCTGATGGGATGGCCTGGCAAATTAGTGCCCAGAGGCTGGAGCTGCCAGTACCTATGGCAGGGAAGGCTGCTGGAGATGGGGGAGCACTCCAGGTTAGGGAGAGAATCCAAGTATAGATGCTAATAACGTAATCCTCAAAATAACAAACTGTGATACTTTTATGTGTTCTTGTTTTACAATTTTGGGAAACTGAGGCCCAGAGGCGGCAAGGGATGCATGCAATGGGTATGGATAAATGGAACCCTGCTTGTACCTACCTTGCTGCACTTAGGGGCTCTGGACATAGAAGTGAACTAAACCCAGACCCCGCTGTCAGTCACTGGGTGGGGTGTTAAGCTCCTTGGGCCTCAGCTGCACAGCCTGTAGAATGGAATAGTAGTGTTAGTGAAAAATAAAAGCACTACTCAGCTCAGTGTGGCCCAGGGCCTTAGGGTGTGAGGTGTTCAGTTCCATGAGCTGTGGCTTATAATCAGAGGCCTATTGTAGGCCAGTCTCCCATACTTGCTTCCAGGACATCTGGTAGACCTTGTTGGTGTGCTCAGACCTGCTGGCCCAGGGCATGGAAGATCTTAGCTTTGATCTCTCTCTGTTAAGCAGTGCCCCCAGACCTATGGGGTAACTGCTAGGAAAGCTTCAACAGGGTGAAGGGAAGGCACAAAGATACTGGACAAGACAGCTTAGGGTACAGAGCTTTGTGTTTAGAATGCTGTGGCTGGGCTTGGTGCCCATAGCTCAGTGAGTAGGATGCTAGCCACATATACAGAGGCTGGTATGTTTGAGCCCGGCCAGGGCCTACTAAACAACAATGACAACTACAACCAAAAAATAGCCGGGCGTTGTGGCAGGCACCTGTAGTCCCAGCTACTTGGGAGGCTGAGGCAAAAGAATTGCTTAAGCCAAGAGTTTGAGGTTGCTGTGAGCTGTGATGCCATGGTACTCTACACAGGGAGGCAGCTTGACACTGTCTCAAAAACAAACAAACAAAAATGCGTGGCTGACTCTCAGTGGGCACATGACCAGGTTTCTTACACCCACTGCTGAATGTTGGATGAGCAGGCTGCTTGACCTTGGTTGCAGCTAGAGGTCAGTTGATGGCTATGGCAGGCTGCACATCTGGGGCTGGACAGCTCCAGAAACCCTGGGCACTGGTCAGGTTAACTCAGAGCTCTCCAGGCTAAACCGAACCTATGAGCAACAGCTCAGGGTGAGTGAGGGACAGCAGGAGGCTTCAGACTGCCCTGTCCAGATGTGGGTCTAACGACAGACAAGTTCTCCTGGTTAGCTCCTACCTTGGCTGTGGCATAGGTGACCCTCAGCTGCCTCCAGGGCCTTCCATGAGAGAGAAGCAAAGCCAGAGAACCCCTGTGGACCCCCTTCCCATGATGCCTGCAACACACTGCCTCACTGTTGGCCTGCACCTGGCAGCTCTGTCAGGCCTGGGCTGGGAGGAGCAGCACAAGGGCTCACTGTCCACTTCCCTTGGCCACAGATTGGTCTCCTCATTGATCCTGTAGCTTTTGCCCAAGTCTGTACAATGTGGCTGGAAATTTTTTTTTTTTTTTTTTGAGACAGAGCCTCAAGCTGTCACCCTGGATAGAGTGCTGTGGCATCACAGCTCACAGCAACCTCCAATTCCTGGGCTCGAGCGAGTCTCTTGCCTCCGCCTCCCAAGTAGCTGGGACCACAG
>CAUYON010048277.1:0-21660 GCA_963573935.1 Arctocebus calabarensis
AGAGTTAATACTTTGCATGAAATATCTTACTTTATAACAGTGAAATTGCTTTCTTTTTTGTCGTGATTTTTTTTGAGGTGAAATTTAAGTTTTTGTGTGAGTAGTACTATTATACCTATCTTGAGTGTCTTGCTTGTACTGTATCACATCATACCTTTGTTTAATTCTTAATAAACTGTTCACTTGTAAAAAAAAAAAATACTCCATTTGAAATTGGCTACAAATCTTTTATTAAATTCTCTGAGCCTCCAGGCAGTATTGCCCTTTCCTACTGGTCATTGATTGTCCTTCTATTGGTCAGTGGTTACCTAGGTTACTGCATATCCATGTTCTTATGGGCCCGCCAGACTTCCTGGATCAGCAGGCCAGGTTTTCCTCCCGCCCCTTGAATTCCTTGTCTTGGTGTCCCTTCTCAAAATCATTAGTGAATACCCTAATCTGAAACAGATTAAATTTTATAGAATTTCTTTTACCGTTTTGCTACAGGTTTGTATATCCCTCTCAAGACTATTTCAGAAGGCAATAAATATCAATAGAAGAAAGAAAACACTTATCTGCTAAGAAATCTTTATTTTAAGAAATATTTTCACTGCTTTTCAATCTTATAGTAACCAATGGATTTATGTCCTGGAATATTTTGTGACCCAGGTAAGCTTTTGAGTTGTCATTTGTGTAAATATCTGAAAATACATTGCTAGCAATAAATCTGTATTTAACCTGCATTGGTAATGCATACAAAACAATAGATTTTTTAAAATTTTTTTCTTGCAGCAGGCTATTACAAATATAAATACTCTTTTATATTAGGCGTTACTTTAATATGTCCTGGGAAAAAATATTTACAATCTGTGTCAGAGAATTGAGAGCTTTTTCTTTGAAAAATTTTAAAGAAAAATAATTTATATTATTTGTTTTGCTTTCTAGCACATAGAACTCTTCAAACACTTAATGTTTTTTTCCTTTCTTTTTTGTTTTTCTTTCTTTCTTTCATTTTTTTCTAACAGACCTAAGTCGGTTTATGAACTTTTGTTAAAATTTAGTAGAAAAAATTGAGTTTTCTGTCTTCTTGAAATATACATCAAATTTGGCCCATTCCTATTTATGCAGCTGTAGCATAACCATAAAGATTATTGTTTTATTCACTGAAAATTTACTTTCTCTAAATAATCTTTATGATTGTGGAAAAAAGAAAAATTTACCTTTTTGCTTAACAAACAAGACCAACCCCTCAGCATTTTTACCCTCAACAGCAGCCCACTTAAAAGCTCTGCTCTGTTCTGTCGGTCTCCATGACCTGGATTCTGCCTATATCAGTCAACTCATCCTTCGTGCCAATTTAAACCCTACTCTTAAAAAATTATTTCTACTTTCTGGGGCACTATTTTTACCCTGCATGTTTTTAAGCTTTGAAATGTTTTGTCATCTATCTGTGAAAGCTACTTGCCAATGTTTGTGTGAAATATTAGTATTTACCACTAAAAATTTCCTTTGGACTTCTAGTCCTCTCCCAAATCATCTGATTACTCTACAAGTTATTTCGTTAGACATTATTACTATTTTACTTTTTGCTTCTTTTATGCTATTATCATGTGGCAACAAACTCTATCACATGTATTTTTAACTATGCTTTACAAATATAAATGATGTTTGTATACATGTATATACACATATACATATATATTTTCTATTTATGATGCATATGTTTGTATGTGTGAATGTATATTTTTCTTGCATTTTTTGGAGAACGTGAGAATATTATATATTTTATAAACTCTTGCTTTTGAGAATAAGGTCCTCCAAACACTAAATTGAAATGTACTAACTTTTGAAACATGAACAAAATTCTGCTATAGATCAAAAAGAATATAAAACTCAGTGTAGTGCTTTGGGCCATTCCTTGTTTCTCACTGAACCAGGCAATCATGGTAGGATGCTAACACATCTTTGTACCCCTAAGGAAAGTTATTCCGTATACCACCACATAATATAATCATTCTAATTTTCTTATATTTGCAGGAGCTGTCCACTAATTTTACTATGTTATGTACTTTCTCTTCTACTCTTCATGGTATCCCTGTATTTGTTGGGATCCTTTAATATGTCAGTGTTTTATATGTATTTCCTGAAAATTCTAGTACTAATAGATTTCTCCTTTCTTTGTGCTTCTTTGGCCAATTATTTTTGCAGAAAAACAGCTATAATCTCTCTGGAGTTGATGTCTTTGTAAATTACCCACACTGAAAACTAGATTTCCACATAATTTAAACATCTCCTCAAATATTTAACAAAATCCCAATGTATAAATATCTTCAATATCCCCTGCTATTGAGTTGTGCCTGGAAAGAGAAAGTATCTTAAGATAGATATTAATTGTTTTTCCTAGGGGGAAATAGGGGTGGCTGTTTGTTTTTTTCATTTCCCATCATGTAGATAATGTTTCAGGTGAAGTTACTTTTGTGATAGAGTTCTTTGAGGGGTAGAACTTGCTACAATCTTACTACTGTTTCCAAGTTTGTAGGTCTCAAGTGACTTATTCCAAATAAGGATGAACTCATGGCTTCTGAGAATGTTTTAATAAATATCTTCCCAGACAATGTTGTTTGTCTGCTGACTGCTAGATTATCTAACAGCATAATAAAAATTATGCTGAATCCATAGAAGATATACTTTAAAAATATGATAACAGAATTGGATGTGTTCTGTGTTTTTTGATTTTAATATATGTATGCCAGTATAGAATATTTCTCTATGACTCCAATTCTGATACTTTAAAATATCATTCCATAGGCTGTAACTGTTGGCATCAATGTCCCTCTCCTTACTCACCTGACTCCTCCAAGTTTCACAGGTTATCAACCCTCTTTAGTGTTCCAAAGTTAACTGCAGAATAAAATGTCTCTTTCCTTCTCCTCAATAGATCGAATATTCTTGAATTAAATTAAATTATTCATTTATCACAAGCCTTGGATAAATTCAGTGAAGAAGAATAGCATTTCTAATGTTTCTATTGATGTACTAGTTATTGAAGTATTATAAAACAGCATGCTCCTCATTCTTAAAATCTATACATCATGAAAGGCCATAATCCCCTTGTCTGGATAACTTTATTACATTATTTATATCCATGAAACTGAGGAATTTTAACCTGCCACATTTGCTAATTAGGTAATATAACCAGCCCATCTCTATTACTTTAATTCATTTTGGACAAAACATAGATTTACCTAAGTACTTAATGTCTATAAAAGTTTATTTAATATTGCAGACTTTATGAATTATATTTGGTTTATGTCCTTTCCAATTTTAATACTGAATGTTATAAAGAGTAATCACTAAGTAGCTACATTTTACAACATTAAAAATCAATGGAAAACATTTTCTCACAGCAGAAAAAGTACAAATACAATAAAATTTTGACGATATAGATATGTAATATAACTTTCACTTTCTATTTTATTTTTTATAAAAAGAAAATGTTGCAAAGGATAATTTGGAAGAATTTCAATTTATATATTGAAAATTACTGAAGGTTTGAAAATCTACTGTAGTTAGTGGGTCAAAATATCACTCCAAGTCCCTTCTGGCTCTTCACACAGCAGCAGCAATCTACTTGGGGGATAAAACATTAATTTTGTTTCTCCTTTGTTATTAATTTTTTCATGATTATTTTTCATACTTTGAGTAGAAATCAAACTACTTTCTATGGCCTGGAGGATTTTCATTGATCTCTAACTTGTCCATTACACAGCACCCTTATTCCACATTAGCCCAGTCTTAGTAAAGATCCTGCTAACTCAGTTTTGCAGGACTCCCTTCCACCTTTGATATCTCATCACCTTTGACACCTGTTCATGTTCTTTACTCCCCACTCTGGATATTATATCCTTGGCCTGCCTTAATCAAGAGTCTTGTTACATCAGTTTAGCAAGAATCTGCCACACTGATGTATCTCTTTTGAAATTTTCCTCCCATTGACCCCCTTGCCTTGATCTTCAGCTACAAATCCCTTGCTGTCTTTAATGTTTTAGAGGTGAGCCCAGTTCTTCAATAACAATCTCCCTACCAATTTTAAGAACTCTCAAAACACTTTTATTCTTTAACACTATCCACTCATCCCAGGCTTGCCTTATTCTTCTTGCTCACTGTGTTCTCATTATACTACTATATGAAGCTTTCCATAACAAAAAATGAACTGTCATATGAAATTAATGCATAAGCTGTTTATTCTTGTAGAATTATCTAACCCATTCATCTGGTACCAAGGTTCTTCATCTAATTGATCCTTTGTATTAACAGTCTATTTCCAGATGAGTCATTCCTGGCAATAATTTATTTATTTATTTATTGTATTAAATCATGGCTGTGTACATTAATGGAATCATGGGGCATAAAGTGCTGGTTTCATACACAATCGGAAATATTTTCATCAAACTGTTTAACATACCCTTCATGGCGTTTCTTACTTATTATGTTAAGACATTTATATTCTGCATTTAGTATGTTTCACCTGTAACTCTTTTAAGATGCACTGTAGGTGTGAGCCCACCAATTACCCACCCTCCACCCATTCTCTCCCTCCCCTCCCCTCCCTTTCTCCTTTTCCCATATTCATGTGCTATAATTGGGTTATAGCCTTCATATGAAAGCTATAAATTAGTTTCATAGTAGAGCTGAGTATATTGGATACTTTTTCTTCCATTTTTGAGATACTTTGCTAAGAAGAATATGTTCCAACTCCATCCATGTAAACATGAAAGAGGTAAAGTCTCCATCTTTCTTTAAGGTTGCATAGTATTCCATGGTATACATGCACCAAAATGTATTAATCCATTAGTGGATCGATGGGCACTTGGGCTTCTTCCATGACATAGTGATTATGAATTGGGCTGCAATAAATATTCTAGTACAAATATCTTTGTTATAATGTGATTTTTGGTCTTCTGGTTATATGCCTAGTAGAAGAAATATAGGATCGAATGGCAGGTCAGGGAACCTTTAGATCTCTAAGTATTCCCCAAACATCTTTAGCTCTCTTTAGATACTTTAGATCTCTAAGTATTCCCCAAACATCTTTCCAAAAGGAATGTATTAATTTGCATTCCTACCAGCAATGTAGAAGTGTTCCCTTTTCTCCGCATCCACGCCAGCATCTCTGGTTTGGGAATTTTGTTATGTGGGCTAATCTTACTGGAGTTAGATGATATCTCAAATCAGTTTTGAAATGCAAATCAGTTTTGATTTGCATTTCTCTGAGGATTAAGGATGTTGAGCATTTTTCCATGTGTCTGTAGGCTGTGCGCCTGTCTTCATCAGAGAAGTTTCTCTTCAGGTACTTTGCCCACCCTGAGATGGGATCACTTGTTCTTTTCTTGTAATACGTTTGAGTTCTCTGTGGATTCTTGTTATTGAACTTTTGTCGGAGGAATAACCTGCAAATATCTTCTCCCATTCTGAGGACTGTCTGCTTGCTTTATGTACTGTGTTCTCAGCTGTGCAGAAGCTTTTAAGTTTGGTCAGGTCCCAGTAGTGCATTTTTGATGCTGCTTCAATTGTCCAGGGAGTCTGCCTCAAAAAACATTTGCCTAAGTCAATTCCTTCAATAGTTTTCCCTTCACTTTCTTCTAGTATTTTTTAGTTTTATGTCTTAAGTTTAAATCTTTAATCCAGTGAGAGTCTGTCTTAATTAATGGTGAAAGGTGTGGGGTCTAGCTTCAGTCTTCTAAAGGTCGCCAGCACCATTTGTTAAATAGGGAATCTTTTTCCCACTTAATGTTTTTAATTGGCTTGTCAAAGATCAAATAACAGTAGGTAGCTGGGTTCATCTCTTGGTTCTCTATTCCGTTCCATACATCTACCTCTCTGTTTTTGTGCCAGTACCATGCTGTTTTGATCACTATCGATTTGTATAGTCTGAGGTCTGGTAGAGTAATTCCTTCTGCTTTGTTTTTATTTCTGAGTAATGTCTTGCCTATTCGAGGTTTTTTTCTGATTGCATATAAAAAGATGTATTATTTTTTCGAGATCTTTAAAGTATGACAATGGAGCTTTAATAGGGATTGCATTAAAATTGTACATTGCTTTGTGTAGTATGGACATTTTAACAATGTTGATTCTTCCCATTAATGAGCATGGTATGTTTTTCCATTTGTTAACATTTTCAGCTATTTCTTTTCTTAGAGTTTTATAGTTCTCTTTATATTCAAATATTAGTAGTGCCAAATATTTCATCTTCTTTGGCACTACTATGAATGGAAGAGTCCTTGATTATTTTTTCAGCTTGGCTATTGTTGACATATATAAAGGCTAAAGATTTATGAGTGTTGATTTTGTAACCTGAGACACTGCTGTATTCCTTGTCACTTCTAAGAGTTTTCTAGTAGAATTCTTGGTGTTTTCCAGGTATACAATCATATCGTCTGCGAAGAGTGAAAGTTTGATTTCTTCTGACCCTATATGGATACCCTTGATTGCCTTTTCTTCCCTAATTGCAATGGCTAAAACTTCCATTACAATGTTAAAGAGCAAGGGAGACAATGGGCAACCTCACCTGATCCCTGATCTTAGTGGAAAAAATTTCAATATAAGTCCATTCCATACTACATTGGCTATGGGTTTACTGGAGATGGCCTTTATCAGTTTGAGAAATGTCCCTTCTATACCAATTTTCTTAAGTGTTCTGATCATGAAGGGATGAGGGATATTATCAAAAGAGTTTTCTGCATCAATTGAGAGAATTACATAGTTTTTGCTTTTTAATTTGTTTATGTGCTGAATTATATTTATAGATTTACTTTATTTTGAACCTGCCTTGAGACCCTGGGATAAAAGTCAATTGGTTATGGTATATAAGTTGCTTGATGTGTTGCTGGATTCTGTTCAGTAGGATCTTGTTGAATATATTTGCATCAATATTCATTAGTGACATTGGGCTATAATTTTCTTTTCTTGTTGGGGCTTTTCCTGGGGATCCAGTTTGGTGATCAAGTTGATGTTTGCTTAATAGAATGTGTTGGGAAGTATTCCTTCTTTTTCTATATTTTGGAAAATGTTGAGTAACATAGGTACTAGTTCTTCTTTAAAGGTTTGGTAGAATTCTGACATGAAGTCATCTGGTCCTGGGCTTTACTTTTTAGGGAGATTTTTGTATAATTGTTTGCTATTTCAGAACTGGTTACAGGCCTGATAAACATTTCCACTTCATTCTGGCTGAGTCTTGGAAAGTGGCATGCTTCCATGTATTTGTCAATATCCTTCACATATTTATATTTCCGAGAATAAAGTTTCTTATAATATTCATTAAGGATTTTTTGAACTTCTATATAGTCTGTGGTTATTTTGTCTTAACCATTTCTGATTGATGAAATTAGAGATTTTACTCTTTTTTTTCCTGGTTAGGTTAGCTAAAGGTTTATCTATTTTATTGACATTTTCATAAAATCAACTTTTTGATTTATTGATCTGCTGTATAATTCTTTGGTTTTCAATTATTTAAATCTTCTCTAATTTTGGTTATTTCCTTGATTCTGCTGGATTTGAGATTGGGATGTTCTTCCTTTTCTAGTTTTTTGAGATGTCCCAGTAAGTTGTTAACGTCCTCTTTCTGTTTTCTTGAGAAAGGCTTGCAGTGCTATAAATTTCCCTCTTAGAACTGCCTTTACAGTATCACAGAAGTTCTGATAATTCATGTCTTCATTATAGTTTCGTTCCAAAAATTTGGCAATTTCCTTCTTAATCTCATCTATGACCCATCTATTATTCAGCATAAGGTTATTTAGCTTCTATGTATTTGTATGAATATGCACATTCCTGTTGTTACTGAGTTCAATGTTTATTCCATGATGGTCCAAGAAGATGCAAGGTATAATTTCTATTTTTCTAAGTTTGCTGACTTTAGATTTGTGACCTAAGATGTGATTAATTTTGGAGTATGTTCCATGGGCTGATGAGAAGAATGTGTGTTCAGTTTTGTTAGGATGAAATGTTCTGTAGATGTCTGTTAACCACAAAGGCTGACTGGTTACATTTAAATCTAAAATTTCTTTGCTTAGCTTCTTATTGGAGGATCTATCCAACACTGCTAAAGGAGTGTTAAAATTTCCGACTACTATGGAGCTGGAGGAAATCAAGTTGCACATGTCTGTTAGAGTCTCTCTTATAACTTGAGGTGCTTTCTGATTGGGTACATAAATATTAATAATTGAAATCTCATCATATTGAGTATTGCCCTTAAAAAATATGAAGTGTCCATCCTTATCCTTCCTTACTTTTGTTGGTTTAAAGCCTTTGTGTCTGCAAATAAGATTGCAACACCTGCTTTTTTCTGTTTTCCATTTCCCTTCAATATAGATGATCATGCCTTCACCCTAAGTCTATATTTATCTTTTAACATAAGATGAGATTCTTCTACACAGAAGAATGGACTGAGTTTTTGTATACAGTCAACCAACCTGTGTATCTTTAGAGGATTATTTTAACCATTCACATTAATTGAGAATATTGATAAGTCTGATAGAATTTTCCAAGTCCAGGGAACATTCTTAATCCTTTTGCCTCTGTGGAAGTTGGAATTTGATCAAAAGTTTCTGAGTGAGTTTACTTTTGTGGTGGAAGATTGCCCTGGTCATTATGGAGGATAGTTCTGAGAATATCCTGGAAAGCTGGTTTAGTTACGGCAAATTTCTTCAACATATGAATGTTGTTAAAATATTTAATTTCTCCATCATAAATGAAACTCAATTTAGTTGGATACAGGATCCTAGGTTGAAAGATATTTTGTTTTAAGAGATTAAAATTCGATAACCACCGTCTTCTATCTTGAAATGTTTCTGCAGAGAGATCTGCAGTTATTGTAATATTTTTCCCCTTGTAGGTTTTGGTTTTCTTATGTCTGGCTGCTTTCAGAATTTTCTCCTTCATATTAACTTTAGTAAAATTAATTATGATGTGCCTGGGGGATGTCTTCTTCAGGTTGAGTGGTACTGGGAGTCTGAAACTGTCTGCTATCTGAATTTCAAAATCTTTTGGCATGTGTGGAAAATTCTCTTTCATAATCTTGTGAAGAAGAGCCTCTGTGCCTTGCAAAGCCACTTCATTGCCTTCAGGGATCCCAAACAGTCGAATACTGGTTTTCTTCAAATTTTCCCACAGCTCTCTGAGAGAATGATCCATTTATGCTCTCCATTTCTCTTCCACTTTGAAAGTTTGGGAGCATTCAAAAGCTTTGTCTTCAATGTCGGAAATCCTTTTTTCTGCTTGCTCCATTCTGTTACTGAGGGATTCTACTGTATTTCTCAGATCTTTAAGGGCTGAAAATTCTTGTTTCAATGTGTCAAAATCTTTGGTGATTTTTGTCTTTGAATTCGTTGAATTCTTGAGACAATGTATGAAATGCTCCTTGAATTTCTAATTGCAACTTTTCCTCTATTTTATTGATCTTATTTTCAATCTAAATTCTGAATTCAGTTCCTGACATCTCAGCCATCTGTTTATGAATGGGCTCTTCACTCGTGCCTGCCAAATTTTTCCTTGGTGTGATTGATCTCCTCTGGTTATTCATGTTACTGGAGCTTTTCTGCTGATTCCACCCCATGATTATTTTACACAATTTGGCTAGACGAGCAGATATGGAGAAATTGGGTTCAGTGTTGCAGGAGTAGTGATTGGCCAGTCCTTTGCCCAAAAGCTGGGACTGGTGTCTGTACATTTTTCCCTAGAGCTTTTACAAGGACCCATACAGTGCTACAGCCTGAGAAACTGGGGACCTTCTTTGTGTGGTGGGGCTAGGTGGCTCTGTCTTATTTTAAGCTGGTGTCTGTTTCACCCTAGTGAATCAGTTACTCTGGGTTGAAGTCTCAGCTGTGGAGAAATACTAGCAATTAATTCTCCCCACCCTCCACAGGCAACAATTGGAAAAGGAAAATCAAACCTTTCCACAACCACACACCCAGAGAACCACTTTGGATAGTCCTAAGGTGTTTGGCCCAGTTCAAGAGGTCCAAATCAATTGTCTCAGTCAGCATCTATCTCAAGTGGGAGAGTTTAAAAGGTCTCCAGCCATTAGATAGCAGGGATCTGCTGGCAGCTTGAGTATGAGTAGCTCTGGTGCTCCGTGAGGTCAGAAGTACCCACCCAACAAATAAATTAGTCTGGAAAGGTTGATGTCTTCTTCCCCACCTTACACCTCTGTTGCACCCAATCACTGATAACCCCACAGGGATGTGACCCAGTTCCCTCCAATGAGCAGATGTTCCTGGGGTTTGCACCTGCCTGAATCACAGGGAGATCTATGTCTCCTCATACAGGCCACCACTCTCTGCCACTATCCGGCAGGGGGAGGTGAGGCCTGACAACCTCGGGTGCTTAATGGGGGCTGGGGTAGTTAAATCAGTTCCAGCCCTGCCCCTGATTGATGTTGCTGACAGAACAGAACAACTTCGCAGAATTTATTTCTGTCCCAGCTATGTTTCCTGGTGGGTCAGGTGCTGTTTGAGCAACTTTGACCTATCTGTGCTGCTGCCTAGTCTCAGCTGCAGTCTGTGTTAGGGTCAAAGTGGTCAAAACTCAGAACTCAGCTGTCAGTTCCCACCTCCGTCTGCCATCCTTTGCCTCAGCTTTGATCCCCTGAGGTCTGGGTGCATCTGAGGTTCAGTGAAGTAGTCCTCTGGCTCAGCCCGCCCTGGGAGTCTTCTGTCTCTGAGTGGGCATATTCTAGTCCCTGTGCTCTGCCCAGGTCGGTGCCACCTCAGGCATACCCTTTACTCACGGGGCCTGCCTTTCCATCCCAGATCTGAACTGCCAGTGGCTGCTACCAGAGAAGATGCCCCGACTTCCTCTGGTTGCTCAGAGAGACTGGGAGTGTCCTTCCAAAATATGTCCAGGGGTGTGAGCTCTATTGTTCCCACAGCCAGGGCTGTTGCTCTGTGTTGGAGCACCATCACTCCTGTATGGTTCCCTCTCAGATGACAGTCCTTTCCTTTCTCCCATGCTGGAGAATTTGCACAGATCAGCCACAGCCCCTGCTCCATTCATACCCCACGAGAAAATGCCCAAGGATCTGGACTCCACAGGGGACAGGCTTCCAGACCTCTGAGTGAGAGTGGAGGGGAGTGTTAGGAATTCAAAATTACAGGTAGAGAATATATATGGTTTTATACAATTTTATGCTTGGCAGGAGAGTGCCGTGGCACCCTTCAGGGAAGGAGCTGCAGTCTTTAGAAGGTCTCTCCCATGGGATAAAATGGGAGGATATTTGAACTCTGCTCACTTGTTTATTTTGAGTATACTGAGAGCTATTCTCATGGGGGGATCTCGTCTTCTTGGCAATGGATTTGTACCTTTTGTTTGTATCCTTGGGGTCACAGCGCACCTCATCAGGGTTGATGTGAGTTCTTCAGCCTTCTCTCTTAGCTCAGATCCAAACCATTGGATTTCTTGCTAAAATTTGGTCCTTTAGCTCTCTTTCTGGACAGGAGCCCCTGTGGAAAGCTGGCTCTGGTCAGCCATCTTGCCTTTGCCCCCTTGGCAATTATTTAACTCTATCTCCAGCCTCTTCTCAACCCCAAATATTTGTCTCTATTTTTCTCTGATTGATGTTTGCGTTGTTTATGACATTAATAACAGCATGTTGCTAATGACTTTTTTCCTTTACTCATTGTCCTGGCATATCATAATCATAATATATTTTATCTATTACATATTATACTCCATATTACATAACAAAGCTTAATGGATATTGTCAAGTACTGTAACAGGTCTAAAATATTATCCTGCTTAAAACTTAACAATTTTATTTACCCTAATTTCATGGATGCAGGAAGAAGACAGACACTCCTGCAGTGAATTGAAGGACTTCATTATAGCACAGCAAAAAGCAAGCAATTTATGTGCACATTAGTTTTTCCTATTCCCCAAGTCTTAGGGGAGGAACATGGATGGGGGCACAGATGGCATTCCCAGATGGCACTCCCGGATGGGACAAAATTGAATATAAAGTGGATTCCATTGAGGGAGAGAAATATTTGATCTTTATGAATTTAAATCTTCTAAGTTTGACACTTTTCCTAAGTCTTTGGTTCTAGTATTATGGAGATCTATCTTATCTACTTTATTATATATATGAAGCTGTACTTATAATTTACTTTATTATTATTATTATTTAGACACAGGCTCATTCTAATGCCCACAGCTCAATGCAACCTCAAACTCTTGGGGTCAAGCAATCTTCCTGTCAAAGATTCATGAAAAATGAGGACTATAGGCATGTACCACCACACCCAGTTATTTTAATTTTTGTAGGCATGTACCACCACATCCAGTTAATTTTTATTTTTTGTATTTTTTGACAGGTTCTTACTCTCACTCAGGCTTGTCTCAAACTCCTGGCATCAAGTAATTCTCATGCCTCAGCCTCCCAAAGTGCTAGGATTTAAGGCATGAGCCACCATGCTCTGCCTCAAATTAATATATTATTACAGAAAAATTTTCTTAGAATCTGTGAAAGCATATCTGAAAGAACAATTTGAATTCTCTCCATTTTTTATCGTAGAAGACTGAACATACAAGTCAAATCAGAAACTAAATTAAATGGCTAAGATTCTGTACTGTAAATATGAATATCTTAAATAAAGATTTAAATAAGTTATTAAGATAAGTGTAATCAATGTGTACTTAAATATTTGAAATTATTTTAAATAGGTGATTTAATAATCATAATATTCTCAGAGAATCAAACAACCCACACATCTCACGTTTTTCTAACTCTGATAGATAGGTATAAACTTGTTGGTTTTTGCATTCATTACTAGAACTTCTTAATTTGTCCAATAAAAACACACTTATTATTTAGTGTTATTATATATTTTAAGAGTTGATGTGTTTTTCAATTTAGTCACATTAAAATTTTTAATAATGGTTTGTAATATAATTTTGAAATATTGATAGCAATATAAAATTCTTTTTTAACTCTATATTCTAATATATATGAAAGAAACAATATCATATTTAAATACATGGTCATATTTCTTGTTTATTTCTAATAAAATAAAACCATAAAAGAAATGCTATGTTTCTGAACAAGCAATTTTTAAAAACACTGTCAAGGTAAAAGATAACAAATCATACAGTAAAGTTTTAAATTTATACATGTTAACTTTGTTTAATGCATAAATATCCACTTAGAATGAAAATTCTGCCTTCATTATGGTAATTTCATAAACATATATCTTTAAGACATAATTTGTACCAATTTCTCATTACTCATATAATAAAAATAGCAGAAAAATTAGTTTAAAATATATGAAATATTGTAGCAAATGATCAACATCCTTTACCCAGACATGAGTCTGATAAACATAACCTATAGTTTTTGATTAAAAAAAAGAAGAGCTTGGAAGTCATAAGACATGCAGAAAAATTATTTTAAAAAGGAGAAGAGCTCAAGGTCACTGCTTTGTAGGATTCCTCTGTACAATTATCTTTCTACCAAAATTTTGTTTGAAGTAAATGAGTCTGCAGTGATTGAAAAAGTCTGTCAGCAAGTTTATTGTCTAAGGGATAAGAACTCATCAACTTTTAATGGAAGACTATATAATTTAGACTTCTGGCAATACACCATCCTTATTGTGCAACCTACATTTTTAAAAAATACTAAACATTCACTGAAGTAAGATAATGTGGTGCAATTTTTTTAACGCGAGTGTAAACAACCTTAATAAGATCCATATGTTAGAAAGAAACAGATAAGATAATTAAAACATTTACTTCGAGTATATTTATGATCTTAAAGAAAAAGTTTGACCTAATGTTAACATCTGGAAAATCGTAGCAGAGAAATAAAAACCAAATGTAAATTATAGACCTAAATGTATATCTGATGTAAACATTTCTCTGAGTACACATCAACCCAAAGTCATAATAGTACAAAGAATAGTCATGACCTTGAAGGGATAGTAAGATAAATAATTTACACTGGAGAACACAGAGTGGAAAAAATGAAAGAAAACATTAAAACTAGAATAACTAAGCAGATAGTGACAGGTCTATAGACATATTATATATGTAGTTAGTATCCCAGTAAAAGAGAGAAATAGCCAAATAATTAATGATTAGGATTTCAAAAATTTAGTGAAATGCTTAGACCATCTACATACAGCATATGATTAATGTAGATCAGAACAGTCCGAAATTTATGTAAATAACACCATATCTAAAAACTTCATTGGCATACTGAAAAAAATCAAATATAAAAAACAAATTTTAGACCCAAGTAGAGAATAACAAATTACTTAGGTGTAATGCAAAAGATGTCTGATTCTTGATTAGAAATGACAGAAACCAGAAACTAGTGAAATAACACCTAAGAAATTCTGAAAGTATCATCATTTCTTTAAACAAAAAATTCCCTATAAAATGAAAATACTCTTCAAAAATGAGTATAATGAAGACCTTTCAGGATAAGCAAATGCTGAGAAAATGTGTCATCAGTAATACTGCCCCATTAAAATATTTTTTAAATGGTCTTAGGCTAAAGGGAGATGACACCAGATAGAAACTCAAAATCCACAGAATAGAATGGAGAGAAATAGAAGTGTAAATACAGTTAATAAAAACATTGGCCTTACATGATTTAAATATATGAAAACACTTGTAAACATAATGGTGAGTGATAAAAGGCATTTTAATACATTTCTTCGATGTTTTCTTAAGTGGTCTAATAAACAATCTTACTCTAATAACGAAGCTCTGTGTATTTTAACACAGAACAACTACTATAATATTATAGAAAAAATATAGCAAATAATTACAGGATTGATGATTTTAATATACATAGATAGCATATATTACCTACAAATAATGCTTTAGAAAAGCTTTTTCTTCGTTGAGTTAATGTAAGTTCTCTCAACCTGTTTGCTTTTGAACAAATAAATAATTAGGCAAAGTTAAGAAAGTTGCTGAGGAGACTATTAGAGATGTACTGTTTGACAAAGCATGCTAATTTTATGAAATCACTGAATGGTACTATATAGGTAACTAGTGATTTTGCTAAAGCACAAAAAAATGTAAAATATTTAAAATTAAAAAAATTAAAATCCCAAAACATTGAAGGAATTTGGATGAACTGATTTTGACTTAAGATAGTATATTTTTTAAATAAACTTTCTTCAATTGAAAAATAAAAATAATTTAAAATGAACAATTCTCATTTACATTTATTTCCACTTACTTCATGTTTATTTCTTTCCACTGACAACCAAAAACCAACCCGAACTAGATTCCTATTTATTTAGTTACACCTATATTCGGCATGCATATTTTTTCTGTAAGATATTATGAATTAGTTAGATTAAATTAGAACTTAAGTGATGAACTAGACTTTTCCCTTGATGAACAATTTTATAAAAAGGAGATGTCAAACTATAATCTTTAACACTTGTTATATTCAGTTTTCTAAAATATATACTTTAGGCTTCTGAAATTCCCTTGTATCACAAAATCAATTAGCAGAATTCAAATATCACATTAATTTCTTATTTAAAAATATATAGACTATAATGATATAAAAATCACACAAACTCAGAGGAATTTGAATGAACATTGTTTGCTATAAAACAAACTTCTTTTTTAAAAAAAGAGAAATAGTGAATTTATATAATTCACTGAAAATGTTTTAACTTGAATTTTATAAATACTTACTTCAATTCCTTTACTTCACTAAGAATATATAAACTCTAGTGGTAAGAAAATTTATGTTTTTGTATATCCATTTATATATCCAGTATATGTGTATCCATTAATGGATTTCAGAGTTTTACTTTTTTATCCTGTATGAAACTCGTGGTTTTTACCTCCATATGACACAAAATAGAAGTTTCTGGTTTTTATGACGTGGCTTATAAAAAGGCTCAGAAATTCTGTGGCCATCAAATACCTTTTACAGCACAGTTCTTTTATGAACTGAGTATAAATGAATCAAAACCAAATGGCAATCATTTCCTTCAAATGAAATGCACATGTGGAAAACACAGAAGAAGGAAGTCCTGAGTAGGACTCCTGTAATGTAGCCTCTGGATTTCTGAAGTTAAGTTATTTTTTTTTTCCTGGCACTGAGAAAATATGGAACAAGAGAAGGAAATGCCACCATCCTTCCTGGATGAAAGTGGGCTTGCTAAAGACTGGACCAGCTTTATATAAACTCCTAGACAAAGGCTCAGGTAGAGATTTTTCTGACTTGGGTCTTTCCCTTTGCCAGAAGCCCTGGTGCTTTTTACTCCTTCTATATTCCTTTCTGGCTAATTAATCCTATCTGACCACTGATCTGTGACTGATGGGTTCATTCTTTGAATCTCCAAGACCAAGGACCTACTAAAAAAAAGAAATTTCGGTAATAAGATCAGCAATCTCATATTTGAATCCCTAATATATTCTAAGCTCTATTCCACAGAACAGTAGTACAAATACATGATTTGATAAATGTATAAACAAGATGTTGTGTTTGCAGTAGGACCTAAAATAGGAATGAAGTGAAAACACAAAACACTATTTCATAGTAAGCTCAAATAAATGGACAAATACAACTTTGCCTAAGAGTTCAGAGGAGGTACCTGTGCACTATGGTATCAATAGAGGTTTCACAGATAATCTGGGGCTTAACACAAATCTTGAGTATAAAATAAATAAGTCAATAGTTGAGGAAATGGAGGCTACTTTTCCAGATAGAAAATTATAAGTATGTGACTAAAAGTGAGGAGTAGATGAATGTGGAAATTCTGAACAAGGGTCACTAATAATTCATAGATATAAAAGAGTATATGGTAAAGCAATAATAGAGGAATACTTTGGCGGATTATGGAGAATGTTTTTTAGAACGATCAAGACAGGTTTCTAGGGAAAAAGAAACTTTAAAATACTACAAGGAGAGTGATATAGCTGGATAATTCAAAACATCTTGTCAAAAAGGAATGCAGTGGAAAGTGCTATAAGTTGGAGGCTGAAATTTCATAAGAGGTGTTTACATCAAGGGAGTGGATCCCTCAAGAATGCTTTGGGGCAGCTTTTGCTGTAGCGAGTGAGTTTGTATTCTATTGAGTCCTCCAGGAGCTGTTATAGAGCTTGACACCTCTCCCCTCTGTCTGCCTAGCTTCCTCTCTCACCTTGAGATCTCTGGACACGGGACACGGGCTCTCCTTCACCTGTCATTGTAAATAGAAGCAGTTTGAGGCCCTCAGCAGGTGGAGATGCCAGCATCCTGTACAGTCTGTAGAATCACGAGCCAATTATGATTCCTTAGAGAATCACGAGTTCTCTTGTCTTTATAAATGACCAACACTCAGATATTCCTTTATAGCAACACAAAGGAACTAACATCGTAAGTGAAGAAAAGGAAGTGTGGTGGACAAACTAGATGCTGAGAGTCTTTCCTATGAGAAAACAGTTAATGGACTTAAAACCATAATGTGAGTTGTTGAGCTGAGTTGTTAGTAATAGTGACAAATACAGGCGGTACAGACAGTGGAAAGAAAAACTGCCAGCAGTGAACAGAATGTCATCAGCCAGAGATTTTGAGAAATGTGTATTTTATTAGCCTAAATGACTGGAAAAGTTCTGCTAGAACTGTATGAATTAGGATGCTGAAAATAGTATATTAGACATTAACCTCCCTACCCCATCTTCAACTGCCATAAAACACTTTGACTCTAATTGATAACACCTTAAGGAAATCTCTAGCAAGCGACAGATGCTGTTTGTAGAGTCCCACATGGATCAATACCTCTAGAAATGAAGTGTTTACATTCTGATGAACTTACCATTAATAAAGAGAAACAGAAATTTATATTATGATCCCACATCAGTTAAACAACGTGGCCAGAGTAGTAAAAAGTGAATTTGAGAAAGGCCTGGTGAAGATTATGATGCCTCCTCTGGAATCAAATTACCAGGCTTCCAGTTTGAACCTAGAAAATAATTTTTTATAAATTACTCAACTTCTTTGCATCAGCTTTCTCATCCCTGAACTGGAAATAATATTAGTAAGTATTTCATGGAGTTGAAATTAGGCTTAAATGCTTTAATACAGAGCACATAACCAGTGTCAGGCTCATGAATAAAAGCTCATTTCTTCATTACACATAGAAAAATTGACAAGAATTTTAAAAGAATGAAATGAGTTCAATAAAATTTGCAGATAGGAAAAAAAAAAGCACAGTAAAAATTTAGTTTTCATTAACTCAAACTCTAAACTAGTTTTTTCTCTTCTTTCTTGATAAAGAACGATGACAAAGCAATATAACTGGCAATAGTTAGTAACGAGTGGGTAGGTAGGAGAAGATAATAATTTCAATATATAAGAAAATAAGAAGCAATATTCACAATATTCACAATGTTTTTAAGAATTTCTATAAAATAGATTTATCAGTTCTTTTAAAATAAGACCTCATACATGTTCATTTAACTTAGTGATTAAAGAGTTGGTACTACAAGTCTTGAAAGTACGATGTTGGTACCTTAATAGGGATGGCATTAAAAAGGTAGATTGCTTTGGGAAGTATAGACATTTTAACAATGTTGATTATTCCCAGCCATGAGTATAGTATGTTCTTCCATTTGTTAAGATCCTCTGCTGTTTCCTTTCTTAGGATTTCATAATTTTCCTTATAGAGGTCCTTCACCTCCTTTGTTAGGTATATACCTAGGTATTTCATTTTCTTTGAAGCTACGGTGAAGGGAGTTGTGTCCTTAATTAGCCTCTCATCTTGACTGTTATTGCCATATACAAAGGCTACTGACTTGTGGATATTGATTTTATATCCTGAGACATTACCGTATTTTCTGATGACTTCCAGGAGTCTCGTGCTGGAGTCTTTGGGGTTCTCTAAGTATAGGCTCATGTCATTGTCAATTATTTCTTAATGTCTCCTGTTTATTACCCCAAGAAGGAGGCAATTATCATGATATCATCGATGTAATGTGCTAATTGACCCTTAGTGGTTATAATTTCCAAGTCCTTCCTCACTAAATTACGTCTATATGCTCATGACTTCACACATCCCTCTGGGGAAAACATCAAATGTGTATGGGTTCTTTCTGGAAGAGTGTGAAAAGAGCCTGGCTAGATGCAGTTTTGTTCGAAAGGAAAGCTGTAGAGAGGTCTGTAATGAGCTAGGTCTGTAATGACACGCTGGCCCCCAGTTGATCTCTCTCGGTTTCTGTGCAGTCTTTTCCTATTGGATACAGCGAAGAAGCAAAGATAGCAACTTGCTTAATTCTCCATAGTTTGCTCCTAACTTTCAGCCTGTCAGCTTTACTTAAAAGGGGATTTAGTATGAAATAATACTCTCATTATAACCATTTTCTTAACAAGAATGGCTTCTACCATTGGCTTGTGGTATAACCTCAAGTCTGGTGACCTGATACCTCCAGATTTGTCTTTATTTCTTAAAATTATATTGGCCAGTTGGGTTTTTCCTCTGGTTTTATATGAAACAAAGTACTATTATATACCGGAACTGGAGGGTTCGAATCCAGCCTGGGCCTACCAAACAACAATGACAACTACAACCAAAAAATAGCCAGGCATTGTGGTGGGCACCTGTCAATCCAGCTACTTGGTAGGCTGAGGCAAGAGAATTGCTTACGCCCAAGAGTTTGAGGTTGCTGTGAGTTATGACGCCACAGCACTCTACCCAGGGTGACAGTTTGAGACTCTGTATCCAAAAAAAAAAGAAAAAAGAAAAGAAGAGAAAGTTGCTGGGCTTACATTGGAGCTCGCCTGGCTTGTTTTTTTTCTTAATTATGGTGATCAATTTGAGTTTTTAACTTAATCCCAGAGCTTATTTCGAGGTTGGATTTTAGTTTTACAGCCTTTTTTCTTTTCCTTTCATGGAGTCCTAACTGAATGCCCCAGGTGCTCACCAGAGCCTCTACACTCTACCTGGACTGGCAAATCTCAGTCCAGTGAGCCAAGCCTGCAGCTGCTCTCAGCTAAGCCTTAGTCTCTTTCTCATAGACACAAGCCCCAGAGTCCGACAGTGAATCCACAATCTGACGGCCTCAGCCTCTCCCTGCCCAGCTGCCTCTTCTTCACAGATTGCCCAACCAATCCCATCTATTTCAGTATTCCCGACTTCACCTGTGGCTCCTCAGTTCAGCAGGGCCCCACCCACTTGGGCTATACATAGCCAAGAAGTGCCCCGGGCAGAAAAGGTGACCCTGAGGCTCACAGGTGTCTTTTCTCCTAGAGCATGGTCTTGGGTCTTGCGCTGCCTTTTCTTCAATGCCGGAAAACTGTTGCCCCATGTGCTGTTGCCATTTTAGAGTCCATTATGATTGGAGTCCAAGTCCAGTATCAGTTACTCTGTAATGGGTGGGCCTGGACACCTGGCTCCCTTTTCCAGGGTACATTTTTAAAAGAATTAAATCCCAATATATTTTCATGAAAGTGCCAGCAGATGTCAGCAAAAGGCAACGTAGTGATATATGAATTTTGTAGTGAGATGTCAAATATCAGCCAAGTCAAAGTTCAGTAAACTATTTTAACTTTCAAAATTTATTGATTCCACCTATGAATCCTCTTTTGAGAAGTGGCTAGTGAGAGGGGGAATCTGATCATCCACATGAATGGTAGAACTCAGTTGCTCTGACCTGTCATGTGGCCCTGTGAACTCAAACTCAGAGAACTCTTCACAAAGAAATCCTACTTAATGGTTCAACAAGTCCCACCTTGAAGAAGGCAGTGCCCTATCTGCCTGTAGCCTGACCTTTTTGCTTGGAGAATTTAACTTAGAAAGTATGTAAATTATTCCTCTGGCCCTTTGAGATGTAAATCTTTTTAAAAGCTCTTGCCAGTTTTACCTCTAAGAACTTTCTCAGGGGCCTGAAGCCATTCCTTTGAAATGTGAACATAAAAGATAGAGATGAATCTCCCAGCTCCTGGAGAGCAGGGGAGCCTAACTTCAGTTGGCACCTTCTTCCAAGGAGTATAAAATTCCTTCTCATGAAGTTGTGGGAATGTTTACTTTTGCTTTAGGTTAAGACCAGTTAGAAAATAAAGATGCCTGATTCATTTCTTTGTTTTCTTTCTTTCTTTTTTTTTACAAATTAGAAATTGAGAAAATATATTTGTAAAATAGATCACAGATAAAGAGCTTGCATCCCTAATATACAAAGGTCTTTTTTTTTAATGTGGAAATTATTTTTTTCTTTTTTATTAAATCATAACTATGTACATTAATGCATTATGAAACCTGATCCATTTCTTAAAGCCCTTTCTTCCAGCAGTGACAATCTCAGGCTGAGTTCTGGTTCCTTTCCCCATCGCAATGGCCTTAAACAGTCCTCCTTTACCCATTTGACTTTTTTTGGTGCAAGTTTTGCTTCAACATGCCAAATGAGGATTTATTTTAAAATCTCTAAATTTTCCTTTGCAAAAACGATAAAAAGTATGCTATTCAGCATACTTAATAGTATGCAGACATTCAAATACAGGTTCAGGGTTTTGGACTGCTACTTATTGTGTGAGAAAAATGTATTCATTTTTTTTTAATAATTTTATTGAATCATAATTATGTACATTGGTGCAATCACAGGGCACGATTCATATACATTCAGAAATATTTTGATCATACTGTTACAGATATCCTTCATGGCATTTCCTTGATCACTATATAA
>CAUYON010048281.1:0-24112 GCA_963573935.1 Arctocebus calabarensis
TTATATAGTGATCAAGAAAATGCCATGAAGGGTATCTGTAACAGTACGATCAAAACATTTCTGAATGTATATGAATCGTGCCCTATGATTGCACCAATGTACAGAATTATGATTCAATAAAATTATAAAAAAAAAAAAAAAAAAAAACAATTACCAGGAGAGAAAGAGCCAGGAAAAGAAAAGTGACTCTATCTACCAAGTCTCAAAATACAAAACTACAAGGGAATCATTTCAGGTAGCAGAGAGAATGTCAAACTTTAATGTCAAAAATGGAGAATAAACTGTAGGGATGCCAAACTTTCAATCTTGAAACAACAGCTGACTTCTGCTTCTAAGAGCCTTTCACATCATGTATGTTTATTTAAAATTAGGTAAGAAACTAGGACTAGGACCCACTATGACTGTGGTGCCCAACTGCTGGGCCATGGTACTGGTCCTTGCCTGTCAGGTACCAGCCTGCATAGGTGTTTGGCGAGTGGGCAGAGCAAGTGAAGCTCCACCTGCTGTTATGGCCGATTCCTGTCCCTTGTATCTTCGCTGGAGCTCTGCCACCTGCCACATCCCACCAGCATTAGATTATCACAGGAGTTCAAACCCCACCATAAATAGCATATTGGAGGGACTAAGTTAGCGTGATCCTATGAGAAACTAGTACCCCCCCAATCTGTGGAAATTGTCTTCCATGAAACTCGTCCCTGCTGCCAATATGGTTGGGGATGACCACACCATGACAATGAATTCATCTCCAACTAAAAATAAATCCCTCAGGTAGCCCTTCTGTTACAACCAGTTCACTTTTTGATAAGAAATGATGGGGAAGTCATTAGAAAACATGATAAAGAAAGTTAGGAACAATTTTTAGCATAGGCTGTTTTATACTAAATCCATTATGTGCTGTGTACCTTTAACCATAAATTGTCAACACGACCTCTTGGTTTATTTATGTTTTCCAGGCATTGTGACAACTAAGTAGAATCAAAATTAATTAGATAATAGTTTAACCACTTCAGAAGATTTACAGTGAATCTGACTTCTATGAACAGATAACCTATAGGACTATTCCCAAATTTTATATCCTCAGTGGGTAGGGCACTCAGTGGGTAGGGCACCCAGTGGCTCAGTGGGTAGGGTGCCAGCCCCATATACCAAGGATGATGGGTTCAAACCTGGCCCTGGCCAAACTGCAACAAAAAATAGCCGGGCATTGTGGCAGGTGCCTGTAGTGCCAGCTACTCAAGAGGCTGAGGTAAGAGAATCACCTAAGCCCAAGAGCTGGAGGTTGCTGAGAGCTGTGATGCCACAGCACTCTACTGAGAGTGACAAAGTGAGACTCTGTCTCAAAAGAAAAAAAAAGAAAAGAAAGAAAATGAAAATTCAAAGAAGGCTTCAAGAATTTCCTTTCTTCTTTGCATATTTGATTCTTTCTGAGGGTCATACCTCCTTCAGAAATCCCTGTAATTTTAGCCTCCTCTTACTAACTTGCTTTATACTTGGCACCTGTATTATAAAGCCCTAGTTTTTAAAATAGGGTTTTAAAAAATGTAGTATGTGGGTATAGATATTTCTGCTTCCTCTCTGATTGTAAGTCATAGAAAATTGGGAAAAACATCCTGGACCAGTGTTAGGCCTCTTTTTCTCCTAGTTGAACACCTGCTAGAAGAATAATAGGTATAAAACACTTCAGCGTTGAAATGGAATCTCTCTTTCTGTAATCAGCTAATGAACTATAGAGCCAAGTGTGAACACCCACATCCTTTTTCAAAGGGGCTGTTCCTTCAAACATCCGGAATAGTTCTTAGGTACCTACGCGGTCTCAATAACAGTTCATAGACCCATTGTTACCTCGTCTCTCGACTATTCTCTGGCGCTGGTATCATTAGTTACTCTTGAACCAAGAGTTTACATTCATTTTAGCTCTTTGTTATGTAATGCATATATGCAGTGACTCTGCTTTATCCTGATTCTCCTATTTCCCATAGCCTCTTGGAAACTTTAAAAAAATTGTTCGCTGTAGCCTGCCTCTGTGCGTACCTTTTTCAGCCATATCTCTCACACAGCAGTATTCTAAAGCACATTCTGATATGTTCTCCTTTGATATTTTGACTTTGTGTGTATGTGTGTGCACGTGTGTGTATTCAGAAGAGTACTTCCTCTTGATCCATATCCTTATAATTGATAGACATAAGAACAATGGTAACAAACACCACTATCTTGATTCACCATCTATATTTTGGGGAGGTTGATTTCCCAGCATTCTGATTTCATCATCATCTTCCCCATTAAAGGATACCAAAGACATCTGATCACTTCATCTTCCATTTTAAAATTACACAGATGATTGAATTTCCCTGTTTCTCCTTCTGGGTTTATACTTTTATTTATTGTCTTTTCTCTGAATTCTCTGGCAGGCACTTCCTATTGTGTGCATGCCCGGCCATCCATGTTGTAGAATTAGACTTGCTTTGCCACACTCTATTATGAGTCCCCATTTCACACAGTGCAGACCGCCAGCCCTTGTCATTCTTCCCTATGCAGAGTAAGCATCATTCTCTCTGGCTTTTCTACCCCAATGACCCACATAATGGCACTGTGGCTACCATGTTAGAGTATAATGCAGCCAGCGGACTGAATGGATGGATAGATGTTCTCAACTGGCTTGGCTTGCAATAGATTCAAATTTGCCTTCAGTTAATTCAGGCAAATACCTAATGCTGTCCTACCCCATTCACTGCCTAGTAAATCTCGGAGAATGCCATCTGGTCTGATTTTTGCAATGCAGAAGCCTCTATTGTGCAGATGACGATCATGTTACCATGATTGTCAAATGAATTTAGTTTCCACAAATGATAAAATATGAATTTTCACATATATCTAGCCAATTTTTTTATGAGACAGGTTTTAAATATTTGATCTGTGATAGTAAAATGGATGGTGAGATATTTAACATAGAATTAATACTACAGTCATACACTGTGTGCATGCTTTCATCTGAATGGCATACAGAGGCACAAACGTGTAAACTGCAGGGTCTGGAAGTGGGGTTCTGTGTTCCAACACTTGCTCCGTCCTCTATTAGCTGTTATGGACTGAATCAAAAATCCGAGGTTCATATGGTAAATCTTAGGCCTTAATGTGACTGGATATGGAGAGGGGGCCTTTAAGGAGGTAATTTCAGTTAGCTGATGTCATAAGATTCGGATCCTGATCTGATAGGAGATGTTAAGACAGTATTAGGAAGAGGAAGAGACTCAGAGATCTCTTTCTGTACTTGTCCAGAGGAAAAGCCACGTGAAGGCACATCCACAAGGTGGCCACTAGTAAGTCAGGAAGAGAGACATCGTTGGAAATCCACCCTTCTAGTCCTTTGATCTTGGGCTTCCATTCTCCCCAACTGTGAGAAAGGTAAGTTTCTGTCATTTAAACCACCCTGACTGTGGCATCTGTTGGGCAGTCAGAGGAGATTACCATGGTGACCTCAGCAGATTGCTTAACTTTTCTGAACCGTATTTTCTGTAAAATTAAATATTTTATAAATTTGATATTATACTGTTTGTCATAGATTTGCATGGAAGAGACATTTCGATGATACCTCTGACAGTGAGCAGAGTGCCTGGCCTTGTAGTAAGTTCTCAAAAACCGTTAGCCACCATATTACTCCTCTGCAAAACCATTCACTGTCACTGGCATTCTTGTGACTGAAAGCTCTTGAGTCACATTTGGGATAGTTAGGATAAGATAACTTCAACCAGTAGGAATTCTGTAAAGTCCTGGTCCATCTAAGGAACATACACACAGCCTGATTGTCCTTGCTAACTACAGAAATCCCAAATATGCTATGGTAATAATTTATGAGGCACTTTATAAACACATTAATCAATTAAAAAGACAATTTACCCATGGCTAGGAGGTAATTATTGTCAATGAGCAATAAATTAGTAAGTTGCAACCTTACAAAAAAGAGTGGAAAAGAAGATGAAAAGGCAAAGAATATGAGCCAGATTTTACAGAATGATAAAAGCAGATTACTTTAGAAAAATTCACCTTGCCTCATGTAATTTTCAGCAGATCTCACTCATGGAGAGCTAACTCTGATTAAATATCATTATTCTTATTTTTATCTGTACACTGAACTTCTCCTTACATTGGTGATTGGTTTTCTCTGATGGATAGAATGTCAAGCCATGCGTCTTATTAAATCTCCCCATCACTTTAATTTTCCTCTCTCTTTGCCATTCACCTTGGTATATATAATGTCCCCGAAGCTCATCTGGAATATCTTTGTATATTTTTGTGGAAAGAGTCATTGTCCATTGAAAGATTTTATTCTTGATCTAATTATAAGACACTTGTGCTGCCTCCTCCATCACTTAGCTAATTCTTGCCTCTTTGTGGTTCATTGTGGTGCCTAGTTAGTTCTCCATCTGTGGGGTGGAGAATTTCCTCTACTTCCCACTATACCCCCTTCCTTGTTTTCAGGGCATCATGGCTGGCAAGCACTGGGAACTATGCCTTTCTTCCCAGGGGGCTAAAGACTGCTAGGGTTTTCCCAGATGATGCTCCAAAGCTTTGCTGAAATCATTCTGGGATCATTCAACTCACTCTTGCATTGTCTCTTCAAATCAGCAAACTGTGTTCCCCAAATAAACACTGATCACACAGTTATTCTTTTTCAGACTTTTATTGATAACACTCCTCTCCAAGCCTTTCTTTCCTTGAAATCATTCTGTGAAAAACATTTTCATTTTTCCACAGTTGCTCATTAAGGTCAATTTTGCTGCTAACCAACATCTACTTTCGTGTCCCGTCTCCTTGCCAAGACTATGACACATCTGTCTCTGTTTTCCTTTTTTTTTTTTTCCCCTTGTAGTTTTGTGATTCTGACCATGGCTGAGATGCCATCAATAGATGCCACCCATTTGCTGAGTCATCTTGACTTTCTGCTTTACCTTCTTAACTTTTTCACCAGATGTCTGCATTAGTTATACCTGCATTGGGAACATCAAGTTTGCATTTTTTTTTAATTGTTGGAGAATCATTGAGGGTACAAAGAACCAAGTTATACTGCTTGGCTTTGTTAAGTAAAGTCCCTCTTATAATTTTGTCCTGCCCCCAAGAAGTATGTCATACACTGTGAAGTTTGCTATTTATACCTTTCCAATGCTCTAAATGTTACAAGCTACCCCACAAGCCTCTGGTACCTTGAAAGCAGACTAAGCCTCAACTATCCTTGATTAGCTCTCATATTTTAAATATTGCTCATTTCTAAGGGGATATTCAACACTCTCAGTATTATTGTTCAGTATTGCATTATTGTGGCCAGATGCTAAGTATTTGGGTTTATAGGTCAGCTTTGTATTACTTCCCAACCTATTTTTCATTTCTATTAATATGCTAGAATTCTTTACTCAATTTTAGCCATCTTGCTAAATACAAATATGTGCTATATTCCTTTTTTTTTTTTTTTGAGACAGAGTCTTCACTATGTCACCCTTGATAGAGTGCTGTGGTGTCACAGCTCACAGCAACCTCAGACTCCTGGGCTAAAGTGATTCTCTTGCCTCAGCCTCCCAAGAAGCTGGGACTAGAGGCACCTGCCACAACACCTGGCTATTTTTTGTTGCAGTTGTCTTTGTTGTTTAGCAGGCCTAGGCCAGGTTTGAACCTACCACCCTTGGTGTATGTGGCTGGTGCCATAACCACTGTTGCCATATTCTTAAACAAGTTTCCCTTTTTATATGTAGGTCACTATGAAAGTTTTGAGACAGACTGTGTTATAGTCCTTTATTTTACTTCCAAGAAACATATTCAAAAGCATCCTTTCTGATTCATGTTGAGTCTTAACTTGCTCAACTTATAGCTATTCCCGGGAGAGCTTAATTTGTTTCCAGCCACACGGATTTTACATTCCTTGATTTTTGTGCATCTCAGAATGTTTGTAATGATCCATGTATTTATTTTGGCAAGTGTAAGATTTCACAAATCTTCCACAATCTACTTTGTATCCTTAACTCTACATTTTCTGGACATAGTTATGTATCTTTTAGTCATTCTCATCATGAAGAGGAAGGAGAAAATTAAATCTTTTCATGGTTCATCTGTTGAGAAAAGTTTTTACTTTATTAAATTTTAGGAAAAAACTCATGTTCTTATTGTCATGTTTTGATGAGAAGATTTTTGATGGACTCATCAAAAGAAGGACACACTGAGGACACATTTCTGGATGTTAATTTCACACAGTCTCACCGTGGGAAAAGGAGTCATCAGTCTGCTTGGTGAGACTGGGAACAGGAAAGAACTTGGCATCTACTGGGTCCTGGTAAACTGGGGCCATCACAGTACTGAAATCAAGGGCCTTGGCATGTCCCTTTCAACCCCACCGAAGTAGGTTAAAATGGAGACCAGCCAGTTAAGCTTCTTACGTGATCTTAACCTTGCTTCATTTCTAAACATAAGCAAAACTTAACTTGAACTACTTCCTGTAAATGCCTATATTGAAGAAAAGCAGAACGTAAGCTTGATTAATCAAAAGCAGCCAACTAACTTATTATATGACTAGAGACTTTCCAATGGAATAGACCAAATAAGGCAACTGTATATTTGCAACCAATCAAATATTTTCTTTGCTTTACTTCCGTGTTTGTCTATAAAAGCCTCCTCCCTTACATTCTCCAGTGGAACTCCTGAACTTCTTTCTTAGAGCTGCCAGATAGCTTAATTGCTGTTGGAGAAAATAAATTCTTTAAAATGTTACTGTGCCTCAGTTTACTTTTTGAATACCCCTTTGGACTTGATTCCTTGTTCTGCTGCTGCCTCACCTTTCTCCACATAGTGAACAAAGGGCAGATTTTCCCAGTGTGGTGGGAAATATGCTATTTTCCAGCTTCTCTAAAGGGATTGGGATTTAAGTGGGAGAGGCATGAGTCCCACGGCCCAGGCTTAGTGAGGGTCCTGGGACACTCCACTGCGTTCTCCATTCACACTTACAAAGTTGTCCTGATTAAAGTTAGAGGACTTGCCAGTTACCTTACTTGCTTGTGAGCATAGGCCATTTGCCAGAATTCTAGAGTGGAAGAGGGTTATTTGGTGGCGCATGATTTTGGACACTGAACCCCAGGTGGGCATTCTTTGTGTTTTTCCCTTATTTGTGTGTGTGTGTGTGATTTTCAGATAATTTTCTAATTCCTAATTTTTCATTTTGAAATTATTTTAGGTTTATAGAAGCTGTAGAGAACTCCTATGCAATGTATTTTTCAACTAACTTCCCTTAAAACTAATATCTTACTATAACTGTAATACATTTATAAAAATTTAGAAACCAACACTGGCACAATATTTTTAACTAAAGTTCAAATTAATTCCATCAATGTCCTTTTTCTGGTCCAGTACCCAACCCAGGATCCCACATTGCGTTCAGTTCTCACCTCTTCTTTGTTGTCTCTGATCTGTGATCCTTTCTGTCTTTCCATGTCTTTTAAGACCTTGGCACTTCTGAAAATTACCGTTCAGGGGTTTTGTAGAATGCCCTTCATTTTGGGTTTGACTGGTGTTTGCTCAGGTCTTATGACATGGTGTGGTGCTAACCTTGATTCTTTGGTGAAGATGGTGTCTGCCAAGTTTTTCCCCTGATAAGTTATTGTTTCCCCTCTTGTAATGAACAAGTATTTTGAGCTACACAAATGTCTTATTTCTATATAAACTTCTCTCACTAACTTTGGCATTCATTGGTTGATCACGCATTTGGTGATTATTACTCTCGTGTTGTCAGGGATTTTCTTTTCTTTTTTTTTTTTTAGGTTTATTTTTATTTTTATTTTTTTTTATTGTTGGGGATTTGTTGAAGGTACAAGAAACCAGGTTACACTGATTGCATTTGTTAGGTAAAGTCCCTCTTACAATGATGTCTTGCCCCCAAAAGGTGTGGCACACACTAAGACCCCACCTCCCTCCCTCCTTTCCTTTCTGAACTCTTCCTTTCTCCCACCCCCTCCTCTTTCTCTGCTCTCCCATTCCTCCATCCCCCATGATGTCATTAATTGTCATTAATTGCCCTCATATCAGAATTGAATCCATAGGATTCATGCTTCTCCATTCTTATGATGCTTTACTAAGAATAATGTGTTCCACTTCCATCCAGGTTCATACAAAGGCTGTAAAGTCTCCATTTTTTAATGGCTGAGTAGTATTCCATGGTGTATATATACCACAGCTTGTTAATCCATTCCTGGGTTGGTGTGCATTTAAGCTGTTTCCACATTTTGGCGATTGTGAATTGAGCTGTGATAAATAGTCTAGTGCAAATGTCCTTATGATAAAAGGATTTTTTCCTTCTGGGTAGATGCCAGTAATGGGATTACAGGATCAAATGGCAGGTCTACCTTGAGTTCTTTGAGGGTTCTCCAAACTTCCTTCCAAAAAGGTTGTATTAGTTTGCAGTCCCACCAGCAATGTAAAAGTGTTCCTTTTTCTCCACATCCATGCCAGCATCTGTAGATTTGAGATTTTGTGATGTGGGCCATTCTCACTGGAGTTAGATGGTATCTAACTCCAGTGAGATGGTTTTGATTTGCATTTCTCTAATAATTAGGGATAAGGAGCATTTTCATATGTTTGCTAGCCATTAATCTATCTGCTTTAGAGAAGGTTCTATTCATCTCTCTTCCCTATTGATATATGGGATTGTTGGCTTTTGTCCATGTGGGTTAATTTGAGTTCTCTATAGGTCCTAGTTATCAAACTTTTGTCTGATTCAAAATATGCAAGTATCCTTTCCCATTGTGTAGGTTGTCTATTTGCTTTGGTTTTTGTCTCTTTAGCTGTATAGAAGCTTTTCAGTTTTATTAAGTCCCATTTGTTTATTTTTGTTGTTGCATTTGCCACAGCAGTCTTCTTCATAAAGTCTTTCCCCAGACTGGTACTTCCAGTGTTTTTCCTATGCTTTCTTTGAGGATTTTAAATTTAAGTACTTTATCCATCTTGAATCAATTTTTGTGAGTGTAGAAAGGTGCGGGTCCAATTTCAGTCTTTTACATGTGGATACCCAGTTTTCCCAGCACCATTTATTGAATAGGGAGCCTTTCTCCCAGTGTATGTTCTTGTTTGGTTTATTGAAGATTAGGTGGTTGTAAGATGTTAGTTTCACTTCCTGGTTTTCTATTTGATTCCAAATGTCTATGTCTCTATTTTTGTGCCAGTACCATGCTGTCTTGACCACTACAGCCTTGTAGTACAGTCTAAAAATCTGGTATGCTGATGTCCCCAGCTTTATTTTTATTACTAAGAACTACCTTAGCTATACGGGTTTTTTTTCTGGTTCCATATAAAATGCAGAATCATTTTTTCCAAGTCTTGAAAGTACGATGTTGGTGGTAGCACCTGTGGCTCAAAGGAGTAGGGTGCCGGCCCCATATGCCAGAGGTGGCACGTTCAAACCCAGCCCTGGCCAAAAACTACAAAATAAATGAATAAATAAATAAATAAATAAATAAAATAAAGAAAGAAAGTACGATGTTGGTATTTTAATAGGGATGGCATTGAATAGGTACATTGCTTTGGGAAGTATAGACATTTTAACAATGTTGATTCTTCCCAGCCATGAGCATGGTATGTTCTTTCATTTGTTAATATCCTCTACTATTTCTTTTCTTAGCTTCAAAGAAAATGAAATACCTAGGAATATACCTAACAAAAGAAGTGAAGGACCTCTATAAAGAAAATTATGAAACCCTCAGGGGTTTTCTGTTTGCCTCATTTCTTCTTTATAGAAGAAAGGGAATTCTTCCATAAAGAATAGGTGTCCTTAACAGTTCGACCAAAATATTTCAGATTGTATATGAAGTCAGTGCCCCATGATTGCACTAATGTACACAATTATGATTTAATAAAATTATTAAAAAAAAGAATAGGTATCTTCTGTATTAGTCAATTTACTTAATCATTTACTCATATCAGTATAAAGTCAGGATATTTATTTATTTTTTGAGTTATAATTCAATTTTATCATCCCCCTTTGGCCACTGAGAGGTATTAAGTTGGCTCCTAATGTCTTTTCATCAGGCTATCATCTTTAAAAAAAAGGCTTACTTTAGATTTTATTTTAGATTTATGAAAAACTTACCAATATTAGTACAGTGAGTTCCCATGTAGACACCCTCCCGTCTATTTCCCCTATCATTAGCATCTATATTTCTATGGTATGTTCATCATGGTACTATTAGTTAACTCCGGAGTTTTCTGTTTTACCAGTTTTTTTTTTTTTCATTTTCTTCTTTCTGTTTCAAGATCTAGTCTAGTACACAGCATTATCTTTGTTTTCATGTCCCTCTAGTTGCCTCTGGTCAGTGACAATTTCTTAGTATTTCCTGTTTTTTTTTATGGCCTTGACAGCATTGAGGAGTATTGGCCAGGTATGCTGTAGAATTTCCCCTAGTCTGGACTTGTGCTTTTCACACGATTAGAAAGGGGTTATGGGTGTTTGGAAAGAATAGTGTGGAGCTTATGTGCCCTTCTCATCAAAGTCTATCATATACACCAGAAGTCACTGATAGGTTTACTTTTATTAGCTGGTTAAGATAATGTTCACCAGGTTTCCCTTGCTAGATTACCTGCAAGCAAGTCTAACTGCTGCCCATCCTTGGGGGGAGAAGGGCTGGGAGTTATGATCCTCTGCCTTGGAAGGGGGAGTATCTACATATATTGTTTAGAATTCTTATATAAGAAATTTTTGCCTCTGCTTCCCCATCAGTTATTGATTTTGTACTAAGAACACATCTAATGTCTCTTCTCTGGGAGTATCTCAGGCCACATTTCTAGCTTTTTGACCTTTGGCTTGTGTTATTTGCCTCCCACTGATGGTGCTTCCTCCATGTGTGTTTTTAATCAATGCTTTGGGGCCTCTGTAGGCCTCTGTGAGCCTCTGTTTCTTTCCCTCTTGACTCGTCTCTTCCCCTGGTCTCAGGCCCCGTAGAATGGCTGTGCTGTCACACTCAGGAGGATGCCTGTCTCCGTTTGCTGGGGCTGCTTCCTGCTTTCCCTTCTCTACCACTGTTTCTGTGGACTTCCTTGCTTCTTTGTTTTTAACTGAAGATTTCGGTTCTAGAGTGGTCTCTTCTGAGCACGTGTACCTGGCATCACCCTGCTGTTCTTCGTTCCTTTGTACAGCCATTGTTTATCTCTGACATGTTCCTCTGTTTTTCTTCCTTTTCCCATCTACTTTACCATCTGGAATTGTTTCAGTTATTTTACCCTCTTTTCTCTTTTCTTGGCACCCCTGAGGGTGCCCTTGAATTAATTGGGACAGATGTTACCTCCTTAATTGTCCCTTGCAGCTCTGTTTGTCTCCCTCTTAAGTAACTCTTTCAGATTTTGAAACATGTCCTTTTTCTACACACAGCTTATGCACAATTTACTTGTGTGATAGTTATATCTTGTTCTCCATACTGCAAAACAATTATCATAGTCATCTTAGTAAAAGTTACGATTGTGTATGGTGTATGAAGATTTATGCCACATCCCTCACCATCTACGTCGTATTCACAGACTTACTGAATTCTTCTAGCAAAATATTGTTACATAATAATCTCCACTTTATAGATGAGGAACTAAGGTTAACTAACTTGCAAAGTAGTTAACTTAAAAATTCAAGATCACTTTTCCTCATCACAGTCTTCCAAGTTCTTTAATCATTATTCAGATGAATCTTGAGCCATCTCTTAAGTATCTCTTTGGCTTTTTGGATAAAATTTTATTCTTTATCATGTTTACATGAAAGCATCTTGGTTTGTGGGAAAATTGACTCTCTTCTTGCTATAAATTTTGAAGTTTCTGTCAAAGCCATGACTTCTAAGAATAATGACTGAAAGGTTTGGTATATTTTTCCTATGGATTATTTTATGTAATTCTCATGATGACCCTTTTTAGCAGATATTATTGTTATGCCCATTGTACATATAAGAAATTAAATTTGAAAGAACTTCAGTAACTTGCTCTATCTAATTATGCAAACTACTTAGTGGCCAAGCTGGAATTTGAACTTGGCTTATCTAACTTGGAGCCCATGCTCTTAACTAATTTACCATATGTCACAATATGTATAGGGGCCAACCCTAGCTATGTTTCTCCGTAGTTACCTGTGCATATATTCTCTGTCTCTTCTATCTTTCATCCTTAGAAAGAAATTATCATTATCATTTCATAACTAGAAATTATCATGTGGGAATAAAATTTTGAGTGGGTCTCCAAGATTAAATGAAGCATTTCATTTAGAAAGCATCATTTAACAGACTATGATATGATCGTACAGGCCATTGAGAGTAGTTAGTCATAATGGAGCATTAAGATTTTAAATAGGTATTGGTGACAAAGAAAAGACATCTTTGCACCCTGCTTCAATTCACACGTTCCTGATAATAGAAAGAACACAAGTTGCATTAAACACCACATGTTCGCTTCTAAGAAACATAAATCTTACAAATTGCCGAGTATTAGTAGTTTATGCTGTGCTTTCCTTTGCCGAGAATTAGGAAATTTCATTACCACAGTTTGAAGGGGATATTCAAATATTTTAATTTTCTTGGAAGATTGCTACATTCAACATCAGACATTAATAACAAAACCATGGATTAAGACTGGAAAATCTTTCAGATTATAAAGATGTTTGTTATTATGAAATGGATTATCCTAGGATTTAACCTGTTACAACTTAGTGCAAATTTTCTAAATTGAACAGAATCTGGATAATTTATAGTAATTTCAGTTGCATAGAAATCGATACATATAGGAAACCAATCCAAATAACTCAGGAAATTAGAGAATTTGAAGGAATAAAAAACAGAAGAAGATGAACCAAGCATGTTTTCCAGCACCTCTCTCTTAAATTGCTGTTTACTGTATCTACTAGAAAAAACGATGTTGGAAAAATGACGGAAATATAATGAGATATAGTCCCTATATTACCCTTTAAAAACTTTCTGAATAATTACTATGGCATCAAAAACATAAAGGCCTCAGACTTTGTGCCCTTCGCTTTCAGCTCTCTCATTACAACAAAACACATGGGTGGCTTCATCTCAGTTTCTGCATGGTATTTCCTTCAGGTCCCTCGATTCTAAGATATTATCCCTCAAATCAATATTATACTATATGTAAAAATGATACTTTTTTCTAAAAATAAGTAATGCAGCATTTCCCTCTTAGGCTGTCCTTTCCAATGACCCCCTTACCGTCAATGCCCGCCTTACTACCAGCAGCAGCCAAGTGTCTACTAGTAAGTAAGAGAAGCAAAAGGTTTAATGCATTCTGACCAGTGTGGCCAGTTTCCTGAGTGAGCCTCCAGAGGTACTCAGCTCTTTTCTATGCGTGGTAGCATGTCAAATGTAACTGCAGTGCCTTTTAAAAGGAATTAATAGACTTACAGAGGCATAGTTTACATGCTATATGTTCAATTCACCCATGTTTAAGTAAAAATTTCATGGTAATGTAAGTTTTCAGAATCATGTGACCATTGCCAAAGTCCAATTTTAAAACATTTATATAAGTCTGAAAAGATCCCTGGTGACTATTGGTAATTGTTCCCTTTCACCCCAGTTCCCCAAAACCACTGATAACATTTTTTATCTCTGTGGATTGGTCCTTTCTGGACATTTTATGTAAATGCAATCATATAAACATGTAGTATTTTGTGACTGGATTTCAGATAGCCTGATGTTTTTCATATTCACCTATGTTGCAGAATTATTAGTATTCAATTTCTTCGGGGCACCGAGTACTACTAACGCAGAAATAGGCTCTCCCTCCTTTCTCCTGTGCTGTCTGTTTTATTCCACATTGATTCTAACTCAGAATTCAGCCCTTCTTCTAGTCCCCTCCAAGTGAATCTGCCCCCTTCAAAACTTTATTGGGTTTATGGTGAGCTTTCCTAAAGGTTTCATGGGGAAGCAGAAGAGGACATGTACATTCAACCCCTCAGCACCTTACATGTGTTTTCTCCTGAGACTCCTTTGGCTTCCTTCCTGCCAGGACTTCTTTGGCTTTTCATTACTCAGAACCGAGCTTTGTTAGCTTGCTATCGTTCCATTTCCTCTCTTCCAGTTTTCCTTGACTGTCTTTCTCCCTCTCGGAAACAACAACATTCCTTTGACTCATACATGGATATTATCCATATTTGTTACAGTTCCCACCCTTGGAGTTTCATTCTTTAGTAACTCCTCAAAGTCATTCTTCCTAACATAAACAATAGTTTCCCTGAGAAGTATTTTGATGAATAATATCTTTTATCCTCTTGCTGTTACGTCAGTATGAGGAATCTCTTGGGAAGCACTGAATAAGGAGGATGGGACAAGGCCACTTTAATACACCATCTAGTTGGTGATACAGATACCCCCCTGGGAAATATATAACATGCTCATCATTATTTAAACTAAAATTCATAGGAAGGAAGAATTTAATAATAAGAGTTTGTTTAGTAGAAAGCTTTGTACTTATTTCTGTAATCTATTAACCATCTCTTGCTTAATTTGCGTACAAGACAATAGATAAGGACCAGTTGTAGGTTTGGTTTAATACTGCCTCATTTCTTCTCCTAACTCCAACATGCCCAAAATTGGTTGTAAAATGATTTAGATTCAATTCAGTCATGACTACCTAATATGACCCCAATGAAAACTCTGGACATCAGAGGTCAGGGGAGCTTTCCTGGTTGGCAATTGTCTGGGTATTGTTACACATTCCTGAGACAGGAGGATAACATGTCCTCTCGTGGGAAGAAAATGACATCAACGTGGTCACGTTTGGAACCCTCCCAGGCCTGACTGCATATACCCATCGCTTTAGCTGGGTCTGGTTTACATTATTTTGCTATAAAGGAGTTGTAATAATAAGTGTAGCACTTACCTGAGTTCCATGAGTCATCCTACTGAACTATCAAAACTGAGAGGGCAGTGAGAACCCCCAAATTTGTGTCTTACTGGTCAGAACTGAGAATAGCCTCAGCACCCCTGAATCTGTAGCTGATATCTGAAGTGGGAACCACCTTGTGGTAGACTATGCCCTTTGCCTGTGAAGTCTGGCCCAACTCTGGGCAGTTGCTATCAGAAGTCATTGCATCTTTCATTCCCTATCTCTAACCAAATACTTAACATCTTTTAGTACAATTAACTTCTAGAGAAATATTTATGCTTTTTTAACCTAAGAAGATAATTCTCTTCTGTTAAAAGAAGATGATACTTTAACACTGATAGATTCATTCACATGATTCATTTTGGGGGAGAAATGGATTGTTATGGTCCCTTTGAGAAAGTAGAAAATGTGAGAGATCTAGCTGTATCTAAAATATGTAAAGAATTTTCTTTTACTCTTCAAATGAATGTAAAATAAAAAGTCTGATTAAAAATTGCAACTCATGATCATTTCTATAAGATTGAAAAAATTGTCATAGTTCCATTGAGAAAGTACAAAGTGTATGAGATCTGTGTGTTTCCAAAATGTCTTTGAAATGACTTTCTAAATGAACTTAAAAGTGAAAATATTAATATAAAGAAATCACTCAGGGATGTTCTTAAATAATGGTAAAAAAAAACCTGAACATACGGGTCTCTTAATTTGGAAGATGCCTTTACACTTTTGATTAAACATGGTGTTGGGGAACTCAAAGAATTATATGCTTCTTAATACTTTCTTTATGATTATTACCACTACAATAAAAAACTCTATTGGTTCTTTGCTCAATTATGTCATTGACTCAATCTTTAAAATAAAGGGCAGCACTTCAAACTTTCTTCCTCCTGCTGTTTGTGTAGTAATGTCAGTGATTTTTAAATGTCACCATTTCGTCTACATGACATTCTAGTCTATCAGACAATTCAAAAGGTATATAGACTTTTTATTTTTTTAATTAGGTCAAGATCATAAGTTCTAGGTGACAGAGCCATGACACAAGCCATCCACATGAGCAAATCCCTCAGGCATCTCAGTTCTGGACGGAGTTGTATTTGAAGAGACTCAGTTCAACAGCCAGAGGTGGTCTAAAGAATGTTTCATTTTCTACTGGCCATTAAGAAACAACCAGTTCAAAGCCTATACTAGCACTTTTCAAGCCCAACCTCTCCCTTCCTAATTTTCCCGTGTAAAGAAGGCTCCACAGAGATTTATATGGATGAAAACCCCAAAGAGCCTATATCCCTCGCCCCCCAGCAGTATTTCTCACCCTGTTTCCCAGCCCCATAACCCTCTTCTTGATTTCTTCATAATGAAGACCAGTCTGGTCTCCTACCCTCTTAGTGAAAACGTCTTTAGGGGAGGAGACGAAAAGGTGGGTTAGGAAAGTTGGTTTGAGTTTTCAGATCACAGTAACAGGGGTAGGCCTGGGTCCACCAGAGCAAGTTTTTCCCCTTTGTTTTTTCATCTTTGATGGAGGACAGAGGAAGTGCATCCTGACTGTTCTATAATTTACCTGTTTTCATTGCCAAGTGTATATGAAGATGTCTTATATTCTAAATGCACTAGATTGCAGATCTAGTAATAAACACACCTCAAAGGGAGATATACACACACACACACACACACACACACACATATATATATATATATACATTTTTTTTTTTTGAGACAGAGTTTTACTCCATTACCCTGGATAGAGTGTTGTGGAATCATAGCTCACAGAAACCTCAAATTCTTGAGCTCAAGTGATCCTCCTGCCTTAGCCTCTCAAGTAGCTGGGACTACAGGCACTCACTACCACACCCAGCTAGCTATCTTTAGTAGAGACGGGTCTTGCTCTTGCTCTGGCTGGTCTTGTACTCCTGACCTCAAGCAATTTACGTGCTTTGGCCTCCCAGCGTGTCAGGATTGTAGGCACCAGCCACCGCTCCCAGTGGAAATATGGAGCTATAATTTAAAAAATGTTTTTATGACACATTTAACTCATATATAGTTCACTTTGTCACTGAGAGTGCCCAGCTCAAGAAAGGCAGCTTTGTTAGACAAACTGCTGCTGTCATTACTTCTGCACAAATGTTAAAACAAGCACCTAGATGGGCAGCTGACTAGTTTGCCTTCTGTTCACTTTTGTTTAACTATTTTACAAGATGAAGCTATTAAATGAGAACACTTTGACAAGAAAATGTCCCTCAGTATGAAAGTATATGCCTTAGATTTGCCTTTTCTATAAATACTGTGGCATTTTATTATAGCAGGGGAGATGACGGGATCATTTCAAAACACTTTTTTCATTGTTGTTGCTTCTTTAATTAGCCTAGATGGAATTGGTGTACAATTAGAATGCTAGCTGGTTGACTCGATTATTGTTTGTTGCTTTTTACCCTCACCAATTAAACCACTTCTTCACTCACTATCAGCACATTCTGTATTTTCCTCCCAGGAGGTAGAAAATGTTATATTTTTGTATTTCTGCTTGATCTCCATAGCACTCTTCTTTTAACAAAATTAGATTTCAGCTCCAGGAGGATTTCAACTCTGTGAGAATGTCTGTCTTATCTTCATTAACCTTAGCCTTTTTAATAATTACAAGGTTCATTACAAAGAAGACAGGCTTTGTTTGGTTGCCGCCTACTTTCTGTTTGTTTGTTTTTCTGTTCTGTGCATTTAAAGGGAACTTTATTACCCTGGTGTTCTCAGTTACCTGGTGAATTAGCATGCAGTTTGTTTACTAAGTATTGCTAGTATCTTCAGAAAATGTAGTCATTAGAATGTATTCTGTGCTACTTAATTGGGTGGAAATTGTTTTCCTAGTTATTTTACAGTCTAAAGATTACATTTTAATGTTACTTATAATGTTTTTCTGTTTTGTCCTTTTTTCTCAGTGGGTGAAAATACTAGATGTAAGCTGTTGTACTATGAGAAGCAAAGCTGTTCTAGAACTGTGAGACAGCTGGGAAATGAACTTGTAAAATATCAGAGTGAATAAAAATATCATCACCAGGCAACAGGACTAACAAAAAAATCCTGAAGGTCTAGGTTATGGGACTGGATTGTCCCAGAATACAGAAAAGACCCATTTACCTGATACTCATAAAACTAGTGCAGAACCTTTGAAGCTGTTTTGTATATAGATAATTGGTATTTGAAAAAAATACCTTGAAGCAGTTTAAGTGTTCCATGAAATAGCAAAGAAAGATCCAATTATTTTTCATGGAATTTTAAGTTATTATATTTTATTATATTCTAATTCTTAGAATTATACTTTGTGCTGCTATGCACATATACAATGCTCTATGTAAAAATACATGTTAATTCTTAGATAATGATGACTATCTTTCAGTCACTTGGGACAAATTAGTTCACCACAATGAATATGTCTGTAATCTAAGAGATTCTAAAATCAATCTATGCTGTACTGAATGTTCTCCTGAATTTTTTACTATAGCAGGTGGTATCTAGAGTGAGTTCTGATTTATTATACACTCAGGCCTTGATAACTGTAACAATTAGTCATTACAATTACTACGCATTTTAAGTTCTGATGAATATCAACTAAACTCATTAAAATAGTAGGAGACCCATTGACTTTACATTGATTGGTTCTTAGAATAGAACTTGCCCAGAACTACAAATGTATGAGCAAATACACGGTTTTCTTTACTCTTGTTCATATGTAATCAGTCTTCCTGATGGCTGAATAATTAACTCATGCTGTGCTTTCATAAAAGCTAGCTGTAGAGGAGAGGCCTCTGTCTTTAGACTCCTTTGCTGTTGTCAGCATGTTTTAAGGTTTCTTCAAAGGAGAAACCCTCTTTGCTTCTTTTGGGTAACTACCATCCTAGAATGACAAGTAGAACTCCACGTTTAAATGTATTATGTTTACATGTATTTGCATGTGAGTTTGCATGTTTGTGTATGTGTGTGTACGTGTGTGTGCATGTGTGCTTGCGTGTATTGGGAGAGTTGTGTCTCAATGTACCAAGTGGCTATTTTAAAAACATTCCTTCTATTGTGTAACTAATCTTAAAACACAGGCACAATTTCAGAAATCTAATGAATAAATAATAAAATAATATGCTACTGCAGTAAAAAGTGGCTTCCTCATGGGAAAACGACATGTTAACCACATCCAGGCAGCAAAACATTAGTTATTCATTCAACAGCATTACCCTCAGTGGCCAATACAAACTTTGTGCTGATATGATCAGATAAATAAAAACTTTTTTAAAGAAGAAAAAAAAAGATTATTTATTCTAACTTTCTCAAAATTTTAGAGGTTTAGTTGTATTTGATTAAATTGAACTTTCTTGATTTAAAACAACCTCCCCCAACCTTTACCAGAAAAGAGTAATACTGTCCATTTATCTTTATATTGAAAATAATGTAGACTCAAAGTAGTAGGATCATCATGCAATGGGATGAACAAATAGGGGCTCAATGGTAGCCTGCTGTAGCCACCAGCCTTATTCAACCATTGTTGGGCTTGTTTCAAAGGTGCCAAACTCACATGTCATGGACTTACTTATATGCTCTAAGGGTAGTAGGTTTTATGGCAGCTAATTTAATTGGTATATTACATTACTCCCTTATAAACTTTAGATTGCATGCTAATTTGCTCAGGGAGTGAAATAAGCCCATTTTAGCTTGAACCATGAGAAAAAGAATTTTCTGAGTCAATTTAAGATATACTTTTCATCTTCTGAGAGAGACCGAAGAAATCCGTCTTCTTAAACCACCTTGCTTCAATCCTTTTGCTACCCCAAGAGAAGTCCAAGATCCTAACCGTGCTTCAACAGCAGGGAGAGGTTTTTAAAGAGATTGATTGTGGCTACTACTTACAGAACCCACGCTTCAATAAAAACTCCATTTTAAGGGAAGATGTCACAAGAAAAGTCAATGAAAGTATACTTTTACTAGAAGGTGGCATAAGTTTAGTTGGTATAGTAAAAAGACCATCCTCATGGTCCAGCCTAAATTAAATCGGATTTAGGGGCCAAAATTCCAAATGTAAACCAGGTGAATTTTAATTGGGAGACTTCACAGGAAAGTAGGATCATGGGACCAAGTCAGGATTTCAATATTTTGGGGTCCCTTGGTCAAAAAGCATCCTAATTTCACTTTAAATTCAATGTCATTCCCTTCAATAACAGATCTAGGAGGATATTTACCTGAGAAACACTGTTTTTAAACACATGATAGCTATACTATAGCTATGCTATATATAATAGTAATAGCCTATTCTTGTAGTACTTGCTATAATAAGTGTTTAACATAAAATATTTTACTTAATCCTCAGAATATCCCTATTAAAAAAAAATTTCCCCCCCTATTTTGTGAAGGAAACTGAAGCTTACGAAGTTTCCTCATAAGATTTCCTCATCCTTATTTTTTTTTTTACCACTGAACAAACATTTATTTATTTATTTAAAATAATTTTATTAAATCATAATTGTGTACATTGGTGCAATCATAGGGCACAATGTGCTTCATATACAATCAGAAATCATCCTTATTAATGTTACCACAGTTCATCCTGTTACCTAGGTCAGAAATCTAGGACTACTCTTGAACTCTCACTTCTCCTTGCCCTACAATCAATCCATCAGCAACGCTGCTGATTTTTACCCACTAGATCTCTTGGCTTCAGACTCTCTGCTTCACCTTTGTTAGAGCACCATGATCTCCCACCCACGTTATCGGGACAGGCTTCTCACTGGGTCTGCTCAGTTCAGTGCTTCCTCCTCTCCAGTCCATTCTCTATCCGCAGCCATAGTGACCTTAAAATACAGATGGGATCCTGTCAATACTTTGCTTAAACTCTATGGCTTCCTATAACAATATGATAAAATTTTCACACTGAACCAGTCTCTAATTCCTGCATCCTTTGGCCCATGTTTATGTTGTCACTCGAACTTCTTCCGAACTCAACTTCCTATAGTCACACCAGTCACCATTCAGTGCTGGTCACCTTGCTCTCACTGGATATTTCTTCTCCCCAATTATCACATGGCTATGTCCTTCTGTCCTGTGGGTCTCAGTCTTAAATGGTTTTTTTCCCCACAGAGATATGCTCAAACCAAACTACCTAGAATGCATTCCCATATTCTTTTTTTTTTTAGGAAAAAACTCTTGCTCATGCTAGAGTTGTGTGGCATCAGCCTAGTTCATTGCAACCTCAATCTCCTGGGCTCAAGCAATCCTCTTGCCTCAGCCTCGCAAGTAGCTGGGACTACAGCTGCCCACCAGGTCACCCAGCTAATTTTTTTTTTTTTTTGAAAATAGGGTTTTGTTCTTGCTTAGGCTGTCTTGCACTCCTGAGCTAAAGTGATCCTTCTGCCTGGGCCTTGCAGAGTGCTAGGATTACAGGCATGAGCCACTGCTCCTGGCCTCTCCCATTCTCATTTTTGACCTTGGTCCTCTCTTTGGTCCTGAGAGGTAAAGAGGTCCCTTTACAAGAGGACCTCTTGAATTATCATGTAAAGCAGCAGTTCTCAACCTGTGGGTCAGACACCTTTTTAACAATGAAAATACATTGCAGCATTAGGAAGGTTGAGAACTACTGATAGTGAAGTCATTTGATTCATGCATTTACTTGGCGTGAGGTAAGGGATACCATCTTCCCTAAGATATGTGTCCCAAAAGAGTAGGCACTCTCTATTTTCTTACCTATTATTTCCTCAGCAACACCTAACAGAGAGACAAGGTATTCAATAAATAAATTCTGAATGAATAAGATGAGTTCAGACTTTGAAATTTTTGTGGATGTGATATTTATAACAGGAATTTGTGGGAAAGAACAAGGAATTACTGACTTTGCTATATACCAGATAGCAAGATTAAAAATCCGATGTGTGTGTAGGTATATAATGAGGGCTCACAATTAAGTTCAAGAACTCACCCTAGAAAAAGTACTACATACCTCATAACTGAATATCAGTATGGTCACCTTCCAAGTACTCCCCTTGGGAAGCTGTGCACTGATGCCAGCATCTTGTCCATACTTCAGAGCAATTTTGGAATGCTTTTTCTGGAATGACTGACTGTCAGAGTATCTCGCTGTGTTACACATGATGTCCTCAATGTCATCAAAATGTCTTCCTTTCAATAGTTCCTTTATCTCTGGGAAAAGAAAAAAGTTATTTGGGGTCAGTGCAGGTGAATAGGGCAGTATTCCAATTTAGTCATTTGTTTCCTAGCTAAAAACTCCCTCATATAGCGTGCCCTGTGAGTTCTTTGCCTTTGTTCATTGATGAGCTCCTACGGGACCATTTTAGCACACACCTTTCTTAGCCAAGATTTTCAGTTACAATTTTTCTGTTTCTCTATTGATATGTACTTGGTCTGCTAAGCTTCTAACAATCAGCCAACAATTTTGATGCACAATTCAAATACATTTTTGCAGTATTTTCATTAGTTGTGCTTGTTACTGGCTGTGCTGACCTCTCTTCATCAGTAATGCTTTCTCTTGCCCCAGAAAAATATTTAATCCATTTGTACACTTTCTTCTTGGCCTTATCCCCGTAAACTTGGACTAAAAAGTTCCTGATTTTACTTATCTTCTTGCCAAGGTTAACAGGAAATTCAATGTTTGATTGTTGCTCTCATTCAAGCTCTGACATTCTCTGATGGCACACAAAAACACACAAAAAAATAACGAACACTGCTCAGCAAAACACCACTACATGTCAACACAAACATAGCTGTGAGACACTGATATACCAAATTCATGAAACCCTATGAGTTGTTTGTACAGTACTGCCAACATAAGCACATGGTGGCAAGTTCATGAACTTAATTGTCAGGCCACCGTTTGAAAAGCTTCAGAGGGACTAGTGATGGGACAGTTAAGACAATAATCCATTCTGGGAAGTCAGGTATGAATACCAACAAGCTACAAAAAGAAGAATTTCAAGAAAAGTGAGTCAAACATTATTTAATTTGATTTCTGAATAATTTCTCATCTCTGAATATGAAACTCCTTTAGAGATGGCATGTGGTACTCTTGGTAATTTTCATGTCTCTAGCTAGATCTGCTCTAATACATCTTAGGAAAGAGGAGGAAAGCAAGCCTCCAATTTTATACTGTATTACACTGTCCCTTTAGCTCTCTGGTGCCAATTTTATGGAAGTCAATTACTGAGCAAGAATTAACCTCCTGAGTGATTTAATGATATTAGCATCAGGTGAGTTTCACTTTGATATGTCTAATAAGAATGTAACACACTAAAATGCATCCTTGAAGGCTGCCGGAAATATTGATTACGCATCAGGAAAGCATTTAAACTAATTCATGAGATTCTTGTCAAGTCAGTGGTCTGGCAGATTACATGATAAAAAAATAAATGATGACTGATTAGCAAGCATTACAGTTAAGTATAAAAGGTGTCTTCTAAAAGCCCTTCTGCTGTGTTGTACGAGAATGCTGTCTTGATGAAACAGTAGATCAATTTGCCCCTAATCATGATGTTTCACTGAAATTTAACACAGAGAGGTCTGTTTACTCTTGTGCTAGTCTCCAACATAAGACCAGGTGACCCAATTCATTTATTCTTCATCTACTTCTTCCCTGACAACAGCAATTCATCATCTTGTAGGACATGGAAGGGTGGATATGCTTCCTGTTGATGGTATCCAATGATGTCGCAACATCATCTACATCTCTACATTTTATAAGTTATCTTCCTCGCCTTTATTTTATTTGATAAGTTTAAAAATTACATAGAGTAGATTCAGACACTGTTTTTGCCATTTAATGAAAATTGAAGTTCAGAGGATTAAATGACCTGCCTAAGCTATCAGAGCTAGTAAATTTAAATCTAAATCTTATTTCAGCATTAGTGTGTTCTTTTAAAATTATATTTAATCTCAGACAAAGAAAAAGTAAAGTTCGAGAAAACAGAAAATTTCACCAAGAGACCAGAACTCTTATGTTCTTGAGGGTAAACTAATCATGAAAACTATTTATTTTAAGCCAAATCTTTTTTTTTTTTTTTTTTTTTTTTGCCACTTTTGGCTGGAGCGGAGTTTTAATCCACCACCATTGGTATATGGGGTTGGTGCCCTACTCCTCTGAGCCATAGGCACCACCCTGAGCCAAATCTTAAATAAAAATACTAAAAAAGCAAAAGCATTCATTTACTGAAATGGGTTTCACACTAAAACAATAGAAAATATAGTATAA
>CAUYON010048284.1:0-10946 GCA_963573935.1 Arctocebus calabarensis
CTATGGTGCATCTTAGCAGGGTACTGGGGAAACTTATTAAATGTAGAGTATCAATGTCTTTATATAGTGATCAAGAAAATGCCATGAAGGCTATCTGTAACAGTACGATCAAAACATTTCTGAATGTATATGAATCGTGCCTATGATTGCACCAATGTACAGAATTATGATTCAATAAAATTATAAAAAAATATAAAAAAACATAAAAATAAAAAATAAAAAATAAAAAATTAAAATAGAAAACAAAAAAGCAGGCAAGACAGATCAATAATGTTAGAAGTCAAGACAGATGTCACTTTTGGGGGAAATCTCTAAAAAATAAGAATTTTTGGGAACTATTTCTATTCTATCTATTTTTCTGTATTGTGGTTAGACAAGTGTATCTACTTTATGGTAATTTATCAAGTTCTACATTTTTTCACTCTTGATTTCTGTATTATTTTTCAGCAAATTTTATGTTAAAAATTAGAGTTAAAATTAGGTACTGCTAAGTGTTTATCAATCTTCAGAGAATTATTTTCATCTCAAACTTTATTTTATGTTAGATGGCACAAAAAACCATATAAACATATTTTTTACCCATTTCAGTATGCTTCGATTTATTCTTTCCCCTCACATTCTCAAATTGATTACATCATCTATAATTATTTCTGAATACATTGGCTTAATTGCTCACAAACTGGTGATCCTTTAATATTTTAGAAAAGGCACATTCTGACTGATGTTCAATTAAATCTCCCGACTCAAATGTGTTCCATTTTCACATATGACCTTTGCAAAGAATTAACACACCAGCTATTGTTATCTTCTAAGAAAAGCCTTAAGAAGGCAACAGCAGTACATGTGTTAGTGACAGAGAGCACTACTCTATTATGATTTACAAGGAATCCCTAAGAACCAACCAAACAGACAAAGATTCTTCTGCTTCACGTTGATAAGAAAATGCTGATATGGGAAGGGAGTGGTAATGTTTTATATATCTCTTATTAATATCATTCACAAATTGTTTTCTTTCATTACATTACTTCATGTAGCAAAATAAAATAAAACCTTATAGTTGATATAATTTAATGTTTTCCTCACTTTTAAGTCTAAATAAGGCATTTTCTTAGCAATACCATTCTCTCATTATGCTTCTCACAAAGTCTTCTCTCAATCATCTCTCATGAAGGAATTCTCTTTGCAAAGTCACTTACATTAATATTTTCCAATATCTTCCAGTTTTGAGGTACTCTTTTTCATAGTGATGTGTTGAAACAGGAGTGGGTACACACTATAGCCTAAATCAGTATTTCTCAAACTTTGCATGTCTCATCATCATCTGGAGGTCCTGCTAAAACACAGATTTCTGGGACCCACACCTAGAAATTTTGATTTAGTATATCTAGGGAAGGGCCAGACAATATGCATTTTCAACAAATTTTGGGCACTGATGAGCATTTTGGTTCAGAAATCACACTTTGAGAAGTGTGTGTGTCTCTAAGAGCTCTAGAGCCTCCTCTTGCTTTATACTCGAACTTCTAAGCTAACTATTTACTGCTAGAAGATGTGTGCTATCTAAGCAAAGAAGACAGCTTTCAAGCTTCCATTCCACAGTAGATTGCAAGGGGGACAACTCCTATCTTTGGCCTCTCTCCCTACTGTTGTGGACTCATTTACCTGTGCAGAGATTTGCTGGGAGGCCACTTGTCTGGCCATCAAGACAGTCTTCTGGAATGACTGGCATTCACATACAGCCACAGAACACTCTGTGGCTCCCTCTGGTCATTCTGGGAAGAAAGCCAGGTCAACCTCAGTGCCCTCTGAAGACTTGCAGCAAGTGTAAGTGTAGAGTGTCCTCTAGTGTTGTGTTGGCTGCAGTGATCATAGCCTCAGGGAACACAGCAATCAGTCAGCTTAGAATCATTGGTTAGCCCTTGAACAAGGACAGGTACAAACAAAACCAGACTAGGAAGACTAAAATAACTAGTCCCTCAATGGACAGAGCCTGTCCTATGTCCATAAGCATCAAGAACGTTCAGGGAAATAAAACCTCACTAAATGGATAAGATAATGTGCCAAAGACTGACCTAAAAGTAATGGAGATGTATGATCTCTCAGACAAAGCAATCAAAACAACTGTTTTAAGAAAGCTCAATTAACTTTGAAAAAAACATTTATTATAAAGTCTTTTGCTAATTCTCCTAGGAAGAAAAGCGTTTAGTCCTTATAGTTTTGCTGCAAGTTGCTAATTTTTTACTTTCCATTCACTGTCTCTGAAATAACTCAGTTACCCATTTTATTTGATATTAATTTTAAAATAACTTCCCAAGTTCTAATATCTATCTCTCTTTCCCTGTCTCCCTCTTACTTTCTAACTTACAGGATTATACCTTTGGTTTTCTAAGTAACATCTCTATTTGTATGTCCTACTCCATTTTTTTGTTTTCAGATACAAAGATTTTGTCAGAACCCAGACCAATGTCCTCAAGAGCATCTTGATTAGGTTGCAAATATAAATCCTCATAAGCATCTTTATTTTTCTTCATGGCCATATTCTATGTCATATACTTACATTTATTTCTTTAGCTTTTCAATCTCATATACACAATTGTATTCCAAGATTCAAAGTTCTTTTGTTAAACAGCAACAACTTCCCACCTCTTGGTGTGTTTACTCATTTTCAACACTTTTTTTCTCAGCTGAGAAATGATTCAAAGTTACTTCTTATATCTATTAGTTAGTGGCATCAAAACCTTTTACCACCCTACTCACTTTCACTGTTGACCCTAGTGGTGGTTAGTTGGTGGCATCAAAACCATTTACCACCTTACTCACTTTCACTGTTGAATAATATGCAAACATATTATTTTCTGTGTCCCAAATATATTACCCTATCATCAAAGCAAGCCCTCTTTCTCTTTACTGAAGATGCAACCTCTTGACATTCCTCAAAAATGACTTTTTCTAGAAAACCTTGTCAGGTAAAATGCATTTCACTTAAAATCCCATAATAGTTTAAGCAATTCTTTGGTAGTAGGCATAACCCCCAAATACTCATATATACATATCTCTGATAGTCACAAATTGGTGATCCTCTAACATTTTAGAAAAGGCAAATTCTACTGATGTCCAGTTAAATAAATCTCCACACTCAAATGTGTTCCATTTTCTTATGCATGTGTTGCCTAGATTCCAGTTAGTTAAATTTCTGCAAGTATTAAACACCTTTTTTATTTTCTTTGCCATTTACACATTCTGACTACACAATGGCATCAAGTAATTACCAGTATCTTCTTTAATATGACACAATAATTTCTTCAGGAATGACATATGGCAACCATATTCTATCTGTCTTCCTGAACCACACTGGCCTATGTGATGCTGATGACAAGTTCTATTCTTACATTTATAAGTGACATTATCTTTGTTTTTATAAATAACTTTATTAAATCATAATTGTGTACATTGGTGCAACAATGGGGCACAATGTGCTGACTTCATATACAATCTGAAATATTTTGGTCGAAATGTTAAACATAGCCTTTATGGCATTTTCTTAATCACTATATGAAGACATTGATATTCTACATTTAATAAGATTCACCAGTACCCTGCTAAGATGCACCGTAGGTTTGATCCCACCAATTGCCCTCCTTGCACCCTTTTCCCCCCTCCCCTCCCCTCTCTTTCCCTTTTCCCTGTTTTCTTATGCTATAATTGGGTTTTAGCCTTCATATGAAAGCCATCCCCATATTCTTTGTTTCCAAGAAACTTTAAAAACTTTAAAAAATAAAATCCTGTGACAAAGCATAATGACCCCAATGGTGGGGTCATCAAATGTGTATATCCTTGAAATTCACCCTCTGGAAACATGTCACCAGTGAGACATTTGATGAGAACACAGGGGTCATCAGTAGAGGGTGGGGTGTGGGTTTACAGAACCCAATGATGTTATTTTGAAAATATTTATAACAGGATTTTATTTTTTATGATTCTTTTAACAAACTATCCCTCTTTGAAGGATATGTTTATTGCATTAGCAAGGGACAAGTATAATAACTGAGATTATTTTGGATCCTTTTAAATAAAATCTTGACTTGCCTTTTCTCCATGCTCATTTGCATAGTGTGGCAAAAAATCCTAATGTTGAATCAATAATCATGATATTTCCATGGCAACACACCAAGGTGCCTCCTGCATAAGGCCGTCTTCACTTAACTGCAGCATAAACAATTCACCTGATAATGGCCTATTAAGAGGCTACACACCAGGACATACAAGTAAAAAATAAAGGTCAGGTTCTGATAATGTACATTGAAATACATTTTGGCAATCCTTAATAAGACAAGATAAAAGTTGCTGAGGAAATGGTAAGGAATTCTTCCAACTGGATTTTGCAAAAATTGGACAGGTTCTTAGCTAGATGACTCTGTGCAAATGCTTCCACAAGATTTCAGGATGTTTTTTCTCAGTAGAAAGTGCAGATTTTGAAATATTTCTCTCTCCTCCCTCATTATCCTCACACACAAAAAATTCTTTTCTCACCACATAAAACACAAAAGTGAGAAAGTTTATGACATATTTGTGTTATGTACATATTATTTTAAGCCAAGAGTAAGAGAATAAAAAGAATATATAATTTGAATTTTTATAGCAGAGACAAAGCCCAGAAAGGAAACAGCTTTTGAAAAAAACATTGTTCACATTGTTTCTTTAATGCCACCTCATAGCACTGTCCTGAGAGGTGACCTACCAGTTGGGAACGTGGATCACTTTCTCCCATGAATTGAGACTCTCCAGGCAGATGCCTTACTGAAATATGTATCCTTGTCTAGGCTGTCAACTAATGCAGAGCTTTCTGTCTACCATATCCATTTTTTAAAATTCAAACACTCCAGGGAGAAGAAATGTGTTAAGTCACATTAAAATTAATGAGTTTTATCAGATACAGTATCTTACTATCTAGCTGTTCAGAGCCCACCACTATCCTTAGAAAAGGAAGACAACCACTTCCCCTTGGGGACACACTTTCCATGTACCCTCCAGGCTGCCTTTGGATAAGTTCTCCCTTCAAAGGTGGCATCGCTATGCGCTTAACACTTGGGCCTTAATCACACCCCTCCCACCACCGAAGATCCTGTGTTCCTACCACATGTCTCACTGGTAACATATTTCCAGAGGGTGAATTTCAAGGATATACATTTGATGACCCCATCATTGAAAGTTTTAATACAAAAGACCTTTCTCTGACAATGACAACATTTTACAGAAAACTCATTAGTAAAATTAGTATTCAACAAGGGTGGCACTTGGTCTGATAGAGCTTTACGGAAAGGGCAGAATATTAAATAAAGGTAATATAGTCTTTCATTATCATCAGAGTTTTTTGATATGACCTAGTAAAGCACTGTATGGTAATTGATCTACAAAGCAACCGGTGGCCATTTAAAAAGCTATTAGCATTCATGAGTAGTTGTGTTTCTTTTTGAAAATGGAGTTATATTTTATTTTGGAACTTTAATCACAGTTATGACTTGGCCTATAAAGACTAAAAGATAAGCAATGACTCATATTCCTCGGTGGGCAAAGAGCAGTTAAAGAAGCCTTGAAGAAATTTGGAAGATGCTATAGACGGACACAACCTTAGCAAAGCGGGAAGATTTAGGATTAGGCAGAATTTTCTCCAATCTCAATACAGGTAATTTATAAACTGGTCACCTTGGACAAGTGGCTTAACTTCAAGTGGAAAGTATGGATAATTAGAAGGAGATACAAGATTTGATAATTAAGTTTGCAAACTCATCCTAGAAAAAGTATAAGGCACCAAAAAATACACAACAATAATGAATGCCAGTCAGCAAGACACCACCACATGATGACACAAACATAGCTATGAAATAAAAAGGTTATGAGACCTTACTGAGCCATTTGTACAGTGCTGGCAATGCGAGCACACAGTGACAAGTTCATGAACTTAATTGTCAGACTTCACAATGTCAGCTCTGACAGCCATTCCAGAAAGAATTCCCAAATTGCTTTTAAGGGTAGACTAGGCACTGGCATTAGCTTCCCAAGGGAGGATTTAGAAGGGGACCGTAGCAATGGTCAGCAATGAGTCATGTAGCCTCATTGGATGAGTTCGCAAACTTAATTGTCAGACCTCATGTTGTTCAAATTGGGAAACTTTGAAGAGTGAAATGGCAGGAGGGTGTCAAGACAGTGAGGGCAAGCCAGGAAGGCCATTCTATCAGGATAAGTAAAACTCAATGCCTGCACTGACAACACTAAATGCTGGTGAGAATGCGGAACAATGGGACCTCTCCTTCCTTGCTCAAGGGAATGAAAAGTGGTACAGTCCCTGTGCCAATCAGTTTGGCACTTTCTAACAAAACTAAACATTCTTACCACAATATCCAGCAATTGTGCCTCTCGGTATTTACCCAGAGGAACTGAAACTTATTTCCACATAAAAATCTGCACATTGATCTTTATAGCAGCTTTATTCATGATTGCCAAAATTTAGAAACAACCAAGACGCCCGTCAGTAGATGAATGGGTAAACTGTAGTACATCCAGACAGTGGACCATTATTACTCAGCTCTAAAAAGAAATGAAGGATCAAGCCATGTTACTAAGTGAACGAAGTCAATGTGAAAAAGCTACATGCTGGACTATTCCAAATATATGACATTTTGGAAAAGACAAAACTATAGAGACAAAAAAATGTCAGTCATTTCTAAGGACTGAGGGCAGAAGAGCATGAACAGGAAGACACTTAGTTCTTGGGGCAGTGAAACTTCTCTGTGCTGTACTATAATAGTGATTACATGGTATTATAAATTGGGCCAAACCCATAGAATGGTGAACACCAACAGTGACTCTAATGAAATCCTGATCTTTGAGGAAAGGTGGGAGAAGGATAGGGGATATAAACCTCCCTACTGGGTATAATACACACTATTTTTTCTGGTGACAGGTACACTGGAAGTTGGGATTTCAGCATTGTACAATCAGCATTACACAAAACACCCCTAAAATCCACTTTTAGGGAAATTTAAAAAGAGTTAAATTTCGGGGGAGCCAAAAGTTGATTTTTTAATTCCCAGGAGTCAGGGGTCAGTGCCCCTAACCACTGGCTTGTTCATGGATCTAGTGTGTGTGTGTGTATGTGAGTGTGTGTGTGAAATGAAATACTATGCATTCTTTAAAAAGTAGGAGAGCCTGCCACATGCCACAACATGGATGAACCTAGAAGAAATTATGCTCAGGGAAGTAAACAAGATATCCACAAAATATGGGGAATATTTGAAAAGAGCTCAAATACACAGAAATAGAGAAAGAAACAGTGGCAGGGGGGTGAGAAAATGGGGAGATGTAGATTAAAGGACACAAAATACCATATGTGTCGTATGAACAAGCCTAAACTAATGTCTAACATGAGGACTAATATAATCGGACTGTGTTGGAGATTTCTGTAAAAATAAGTATAAACACAAAAGTAACCGTGTGAGAGGATAGATATGTTAATCTACTTCGCTATAGGTAACACTATAGGTATCACTATATGTATGCCATAGCATCATTTTGCGAACCTCGAAAATACATGGTAATGTTTTGGGGGATTTTGGGGGGGGTTGTTGTTTTTTTTGTGTTTGTGTGGAGACAGAGTCTCACTCTATCGCGCTCGGTGGAGTGCTGTGGAGTCACAGCTCACAGCAGCCTCCAGCTCTTGGGCTCAAGCGATTCTCTTGCCTCAGTCTCCCAAGTAGCTGGAACTACAGGCACCTACCACAGCGCCCAGCTAATTTTTGATGCAGTTCGGCCGGGGCCGGGTTTGAACCCGTAGCCCTCGGTATATGGGTTCGGTGCCCTACTCACTGAGCCACATGGTAATGTTTATTTTTAAAAAGACTTGGCACTTTGAATAATTATAATGTGTCAGTGTAGGTTCATCAATTAAATGTAATACGTTGATGAGGGTGTTGATGTAGGTTCACCAATTAAAACAAATGTACCACGTGGATGGGGGATGTTGTTGTTGATGGGGGGGCAGTTGAAGGCTCTGTCTATGTTGGGGTAGGAATTTCTCTCTGTACTTCATGCTTAATTTTACTGTGAGTCTAAAACTGCTCTAAAAAGTAACATCTGTTCATTTTTTTAAAAGGAAGAAAGAAAAAATCAAGAAAAAAATCAATGCCTGATACCATGAGTTTGTGGCAATTAATATGAACAAAATACATAAAACACTTAGCTTATAGCCAGCACTAACTTAAAATTAATATCTTTCTATCTCTTGCTCTCATACCCCTCTGACATTGAAAAAAAAAAAGAACATACTTTTAGAACTTAGTAAGTATGAATTGGAGATATTATCTAACGTCTAACAGTATTTATAACTCAGTCCATCTGTTCATTGAAATATTTAAAATTAGAATATACTATATTTAAATTATTTTAACAATTTATATTCTCCAGTCCGCAATTGAATCATGTTTGATAAGGGTGCAATTGAATAAGTCAAAAGCACTTCTCTGTAGTATACCACTCTTATTCTGCTTGTCTCTCTACCATTTTTCAAGTATTAGTGTAAAGAGGACACGATCTGAAGTCAAGAAGATAGTGATGCCCCAGCCCTACCACTTGTGTGACCTTGGGAAAGTCACCTGTAAACTCTTTGCCCCTCAATTTTATAATTTGTAGAAGCAGCAATTATTGAGCTTTTTGAGATGATTGCTGGGGAATCCCTGGTAATTCACTCGACATGTGACAATGCCTAATAATTTCAGATCTCTTTCTTTTTTCTTTACAGTGCTTCCATTTGACCCCTAGAATTTGAGGAAGTATCTTAGTTCCTAAATGTAAGCATTTTAGAGGGTCCTGGTATGTACAAATGGCTTCTGTTTATCACACATTGTATTTCATGCAAACTGTTAAGTCTCTATCAAAGCTAATGGATTATATAGTTACATTTCAGAAATTTAATTATAAAATAAGGAAACGGAAATTCTGGCTCTCTCGCAGCCGCTGGCTCGAGGTCAGGGTTCTCCTGTAGCTTCGCTGCTCCGCGAGGAAATCTCCGCGCTGGTTACTGATAATGGCTCCGGCAGGTGCAAAGGTGGCTTTGCTGGGGTCGACGCCCCCAAGCCGTGTTCCCCTACATCGTCAGGCATCCTCAGCACTAGGGCGTGACGGGGTGCTTGGGCCAGAAGGACTCATACGTGGGCAACGGGTCCCAGAGCCAGCGAGGCATCCGACCCTGAAGCACCCCAACTCCATGGAGCTCGGCATCGTCACCAATGGGAACCACGTGCCAAAGATCTGGCACCACACCTTCCACAAAGAGCTGCGAATGGCCTCCAGGAGCACTCGGTGCTGTTGACAAAGGCCCCCCTGAACCCCAAGGCCAACAGAGAGATGACCCAGCTCATGTTTGAGACCCTCAACGCCCTGGCCATGTGTGTGGCCATCCAGGCCGCACTGTCCCTGCTCGCCTCTGGACAGTGGACCACGGGCATCGTCGTGGACTCTGGAGACGGGGACCCCCACATGGCGCCCATCTGAGAGGAGTACATGCTCCCCCACGCCATCCTGCGTCTGGACCCGGCTGGACCTCAAGGAGACCCCACGCAGTGCGGCTATAGCTTCACCACCACGCGAGATCGTGCGGGACATTCAGAAGCTGTGCTATGTTGCCTTGGACTGCGAGCAGGAGACCCCTCGGCTGCATCCTCCCCCTCCCTGGAGAAGAGCTCTGAGCTGTGACCTTCCCAACCGCCAGGTGATCCCCAGGGGCAACGGGGGCGGTTCCGCTGCCCAGAGGCGCTTTCCCAGGCGCCTTCCTGCATCTGGAACCCTGAAGCATCCTCGAGAGGGCCTTCGCTCCATGATGAAGTATGACGTCGACATCCGCAAGGACCTGGACCCCAACAGTGTTGTCTGGTGCCACCACCACGTACCTGGGCATCGCCGAGGGGATGCAGAAAGAATCCACCGCCCTGGAGCCCAGCACGGCACAGATAAAAATCACTGCTCCGGGTGAGCCTAGTACTAGGTGCGGAGAGCGGCTGGGTCCTGGCCTCGTCGTAACTTCCAGCAGATGTGGATGAGCAAGCAGGAGTGCACCGAGTCCCGGCCTCCTTGGTCCACAGCAAAAGCTTCTGGAGGAACTGCGAGCAGACGCACAGCGCCTGTGTACACCTCACGCAGGCCTCACCAAACTGGAAAACGCCTTAGAGAAGAAATTGCCCTTGAAGCTTGTATGTGGCATCAGCACTAGATTGTAGAACTTGTTGCCAATGTTGACCTTGTTTTCAAGTTTACTGTTCCCTTGATACGTTTAATGCCCTGTAGGTGTCTTGGATTTGAACCCCTGAAGCCTGTGGCTCAGTCACCTCTGGCTGAGGTGAGAGAACGTTCTCGTGGAAGAGAAATCTGTGGCTGGTGAATCGGGAGGCCATCAGCCTCCCGATCTGTGCAGGGTGTTAATGCAGAGCTAACCATTCCAGGATCTCTAGGAGCTGGCAAGATTCCTGACTACTTGTCACTTCTGTCTTGCAGGTCTAAAGGGTGGGAAAGTTCAAGCCTTTAGAACCCTGAAGGCTTTCCTTTCTTACCTGATGATTCTCTGTCAGAATACCATGGGTTATTACTTGGCTTGAGTTCGAAGCAGTTTGCATTTACACCTATAAATTTATTCATCCTTTTAATTTATGTAATATTATTGCAATTCTCAATTCTTTAAGAGATGACAAATTTTGATTTTCTACTGTTAATGTGAAAACATTAGGCCCCAGCAACACAGACATTGTGTAAGAAAATGAAGTACTGCAGTAAACAAAAAGAAAGAAATAAAGAGAAAGGAAGGAAGGAAGGAAGGAAGGAAGGAAGGAAGGAAGGAAGGAAGGAAGGAAGGAAGGAAGGAAGGAAGGAAGGAAGGAAGGAAGGAAGGAAGGAAGGAAGGAATA
>CAUYON010048285.1:0-13172 GCA_963573935.1 Arctocebus calabarensis
CATGTCAGTTTCCAGGGCCTGGGTCTTCATTGGACAGCTGGCTGTAACTGATGAAGACCAAAGCCAGGCAAAACAACTCCCTGGGACTATATAAACCCCTGAGCAGATAGCTCAGGAGTAGACCTTGCTGGACCTCGGAGAGGCAAAGGGAGAGCTTGTTCATCTCCAGGCAGACTTCGCTAGACCTCTGAGAGGGAACAGGAGAGCTTGTTCCCCTCCAGCGCAGACCTTGGCTGGACCTTGGAGAGGGAGCAGAAGAGTTTGTTCCCCTCCAGGGTTCTCTTTGCCTGGTGGTTTGGTTTTTCCTCTTGTAATTCTTCTTTCTTGTAAATAAATCCTGACTTACCACCACTCTTGTGGTCCGCAGATTCCTTCTTTGAATCACGGAGACTAAGAACCTGAAATTCCAGTATCACTTTCATCTTCAAATACAATCTCTAACAAAATATACAGTGGCCATGAACTTTGGGTGCAGTTTTAAGTGGTGTGCAATTTAACTTTGCACAAGATCTTTACAGCCACCCTGTGTATCTTGTTTGAGTTGGAAGAAGAAAATAGGTGTTGGGGCAGCTTTTCTCAAGATACAAAGTAAACGTAACTTTTTAACAAGAAGAAAGTCAGTGAAACTCATCCCAGGGATTTAGGGGTGAGAATTATTCCCTGTAACAAAGGAATGCCTCCCTACTCTATAATTGCAACCCTTGAAAAACTATTTCATGCCAGTTTTATTCTTTTATTAGATGTATTGTATTTAAATCTTGGAAGTAAAACCAGTCTCAGAACATTGTTTTCTGGATATGCTGAGACATTTCAGGATAACCAGCAAGTAACTAAGGCCTAAAGATAGTAAATGACCATTAAGAAACAGCAACTGTACATTTTTGATATTTCATTTGCCAGGGGTGGGGTACTTTCCAAGGGACAAGAAAGAAAATGGTAGAAAAAGAGGCAAGAGTTATATCTGCCTTTTGGCCCAGAAACGTTATGAATTCAGCTAAGAGTGATTCTTGGTTGCCTTTTTAATACTGATTTAGCAACCAAAGTATATCACTTTTAAATACTGAGTAAAATTAACATAATTATTAATATTTTTTAAAATAATGCTTGAACAAATAATATGTCATCTACTGCTTCTCAGAGGTTGTGCCAGCAATGTCAGAGCTTTTGACAGATTAAGTTACAGCCCTGTGGGTTAGTTACCTAGCAGATGACAGAGTGGAGGCCAGATGTTAGCTATTGCTTTATGTCTTTTTATTTTTTATCCTTATAAATGTTTTGTGTAAGGAATATGAGCTATGCCCCATATTTTCAATATTCTATTAACCCTATAATCCTTCTCTATCCAGGTATGTCTAATTTTTCTACTTGACAGTGTTCAAACAATTAGAGGAAATTCAGTAAGCTGATGCTGCTAACAACATCAGGGAATTTATCTTTGTTTCTGGTCATTTCAGTTTACTCTAGACGATGCCCAGTGAAGAATGCTGCTTTCCTGACCTTCACACCATGCTCTTCCTGAAGGGCAGACTCATTTCCTAAGCCACCACGATGAGCTAAGGGACTCAGGATTTCTCAGAAGCTTAGAAGCAGCGTTTTCTTCCATAAGGGACATTATTAATGTCATTTGAATCAGTTGAGAGAGTCCTTGTTCAAGTTTTCTTTACCACCAGACTATAGACCCACAAGAAGCAGGTTACCCTTATGCTTTCTTATTTCATTTCACTTTCCCTAAAAATGCCATTTGCTAGTTTCCTGAGACATTTAAATCAAGTTGGATGAAAGGCTTCTCCTTATTTCTACTCCTCTGCATTTCTGTTCTGTTCTGGAAAAATCAGGACTTTGGCTGTATTAGGCATAGACAAGCAACTTATCTCTGGAAAGTTTCCTTTTCAATGTTCCATGTGTCTGTGGCTGGGACTTTTACACAACTTTTAAACAATATGCCTCTTATTCCCTATTTTAAAGCCAAATGGTCTCCTGTTTGTGATAATTCGCATAATAGATGAGATTCCTCACATAATTTCTGGTGTTCTTTTGTGGATAAATAAATTGAGGTAAACAAATTCTTTAAAAATCCTTAAAATAGTCCAGGCTGTTTTTAAGGCCCAAGATGCAGTGACATATATAATGATATTTTGCACAGCTAATGTTGATGTTGAGAAAATGAGGGACACAATACCTAAAGGTTTCTGAAGGTCACACAATGAGAATGAAAGGCAGCAGGAATTAAATGACATACTTTAGAAGTGATCTGCCTGAATACTGTGAGGTTAAATGAGCTTTACTCATCATGTCTGTTGTCATCATTTCATTATTCCTGAGGTGATGTGGGTGGAACCAATTCACACTTGTTAGGTACAAATGACATTTAGAAGGGCAAATCAAGGGAAAAATAAATGATGAGAGGAAATCCCCCAATCCTGAGGCAGGCTGAATGGGCATGTCCTGGAGAGTTGTATCCCACTGAATATCAATTCCATTGACCTATTCCATGACGTCTTAAGAGGCTAACACTGCACTGCTTCATGGGGGCACAGAGCAATTTTCAGAATACTGTAAGGTCTAGAGGTCTGGCTCTGACCCTCATGTGGCATTCAAAAGCTGTGAGTGTTTAGGCAAGTCATTTAACCACTCCAGGCTTCAGTCCAAATAATTCTGGGCTTCCGTCCAAATATGGGAGTTGAATCTGATGGTTCTTAAGAGTCTTTCCACTTCCCACAGTCACTTTTGCTTATACTAAGCCGCTGTGTTTTCAATATACTGTTACTGGAATAGAACATTTAGAATGGGAATACTTAATGGTACATGAAAGAGATTTTACTTTAAAAGTCATGAAATAAGAATGAAGAAACACATTTTGAAATATTTTATTAAAATCATATCTTTGCCCAGGTGCTGTAGTTCATGCCTGTAATATTAGGACTTTGGGAAATGAAGGTGGGAAGATCACTTGAACCCAGGTTTTTGAGACCAGCCTGGGCAGCACAGCAAGACCTCATGTTTAAAAAAAAATTAAATATAAAATAAATTAACCAGGTATTGAGGCACATGGCTGTAGGCCCAAGGCTACAGTAATAAAAAAAGCATGATACTTAGTACAAAAGTAGAGACATAGATCAGTAGAACAGATAAAGAACCAGAAATAAAACCACATGGCTGCAATCAACTGATGTTCAATAAAACAGACAAAGACATACAGTGGGAAAGGAAACCCTGGTCTATAAATGATCCTGGCAAAATTAGATGGCCATATGTGGAAGAATGAACAGGAGCCATATCTCTCACCATAGACAACAATTGTTTAAGATAAATTAAAGACTTAAATGTAAGGCAGGAAACATGAAAATTAGGCCAGGTGCACTGACACATACTTATAGCCCTGTCTTGAAACATAAAAAGTCAAAACAAAATAGATGCTGACATGGATGCAGAGAGAAAGGAACAGCTATACATTGTTGGTGGGGGTGAAATTAGTACCATGTCTGTGAAAAACAGTATGGAGATTCCTCCAAGAAATAATGTAGACCTACTGCTGGTTATCTACCCAAAGGAAAATAAGTCATTTTATTAAAAAAAGACACCTGTACTCAAATGTTTATCACTGTACACTTTATAATTGCAAAGATGTGGCAGCAATCTAAGTGGCCATCAATTCACAAGTGGATAAAAAAAAAGTGTGTGTGTGTATATGTATATAAGTCTTTAATGTATATTGAATGAAATTTTGTATATGGTGAGAGATAGGGATCCTGTATATATATGTGTGAGTGTGTATATATAAAAATACATATATGTGTGTGTGTCTCTGTGTATGGATATATATGTATATATCACTGTACACTAGATAAATTAAAGACTTAAATGTAAGACATTAAACATAAAAATTCACACCCATAATCCTAGTACTCTGGGAGGTGTGTGTATATATTTTGTGTGCGTGTATACTCAAGTCACATTTCACTTCCATGATGATAAGAGGCACTCAAACATATATCAACTATTAAAATTTTAATACAGTGTTTTCCTTTCTTAAAATTTGTATACAATTTTTGGCACCTTCTGTATATACACATATGCATACACACATCATCACACACCATAGATTACTACTCAGGCTTCAAAAAAGTGAAATGATGTCTTTTGTAGCAATTTGGACACAACTGGACCATCTTCCTCAGTGAAGTATCTCAGGAATGGTAAACCAAACACTGCATGTTCTCACTAATAAGTGGGATCTAAATGATGGGTCCACACAGGCACAAAGGGAAGGAAAGCATATTGAAAACCACAAAGGAGGAGAATAATAGGGTGGGTATGGAACAAAAATTTACCCATTGAGTACAATAAACCCTATTCTGGTATAGTGGACACACCAACAGCCCTGATGTAAGCATTATACAAGGTATCCATGTGTTAAAAATATTTGAATTCCCTTAATATTTCAAATAAAAATTAAATTTAATAAATTTCTCAAAAACATGTCATAAATCCAAGAAATTTTAAAATTTTGATAATACAGCACTAGGGAGAAGGACTAGAAAACAAAGATTAGGGGTCAATGACACACTTCCTTTCTCACCATGCCATTTCCCGTTATTTGAATATTTACTATATGTAAAGACTGAGATCACTTTCATTCATTTGTGAACTATATTCACAAATAGATACATGTGTCACATAACAATATTTTATATTACTAGCTAAATGAATTGCTTAATACCCTGTGCTGCCTACATCCCTATTCTCTTCTACCATAATTCTGAGCATAACAGATGTTTCCAGAAGATATTCCGTAATTATACTGTGGTTTAACCTATTCTTTTGTATATCACCATGATTGCCTAGAGAATAAAAATCATAATTTGAGAAACACAGAACTAATTTAATTTTAACATGACAGTTCCCTAATTCAATTGCATCTTGTTGAAATGTATAATTACATCTTATAAAATTCTAAGTTTAACTGAAATGGATATGATTCCTGTTGTTTGTGTGCTAATCTTCATTTGAGGGAGAAAATAAAGGTATCTTTGGTCATTGTAGAATCCAGTTCAGAAACTTTGAAACAGTCTGTTGAACAAAAGACATAAAAAGTCTTTTAAAAAACCCAGACAATTATATCTTGAAATAATATCTGTCAGCATTAGACAGAGCATCTTCTAAATGCATAATTTAATTTCATGGACTGATGCCTTTCTTGGAAGTACAGACAGTTTGTAATGTTGATAGTCAACTTCTTTAAAGGGCCAAACATTAAAAAAATTTTTAAAGTTAGGCTGGGCACGGTGGTCCATGACTATAATCCTAACACTCCGTGAGGCTGAGGAGGGTGGATTGCCTGAGCTCACGAGTTCAAGACCAGCCTGCAAGACCTCATCTCTACAAAATAATAAAAAAAAAGCATTGTGGTGGGTGCCTGTAGTCCCAGCCACTTGGGAGGCTGAGGCATGAGAATCACTTAAACCCAATAGTTTGAGGTTGCTGTGAGCTGTTATGCTACAACACTCTACGAACGGCAACAAAGTGAGACTCTATCCCCCCCCCAAAAAATTTTTTTTAAAGTTTGTCCGTTTTCTTATTGTTCTACTATGGGGCAAGATAGTGTAAAATTATAAAGGATTTTTCTGCAACAACGATTGAAACCCCTGGGTTTAGATGGCATTTTTACCCTAGACTTTATAACAAACCACTAAAGAGAGAGAATGAAGCATTCTGCTCCCTATGAGCCCACAAGAATGGAGTCTTTCTAACACCCACAGTTCCACAGTTCTGTAGGTCTGCCTCTCCACCTTCAGGACCCTCTTAGATGATTGCTTCTCATTCCACATCCTCTTCCTACATGGAACTAAATATACAAAGCATCTTTTCCTCCTTTATCCTTTCCCTTTGGAGAGACATACACTTTTCTCTTCCCAGCAACCCCTTGCCATCTTACCATAGAGTCATACATCATCCTTACTTTGGCGAGTATCTCCTTCAGGAGTCTAACCCCATGAGTGGGGCTAATGACAGCACACCGTCTCGTTGGCCTCAAAGGTGGACATGCAACAGAGATCTTAGCATTCCAAGCAATGGCTACTGCCCTTGCTTTTTTGATACCCCCAAATGCCAACAAATCAATCAGAACCCTTCACTGAAACTTTTCTAATAGAAGCTGATGAAGAAAGCTCTTCCCACCCTCCATTTCTGGTTGTGAGTTTGAAAATATACCGGCCATGATTCTGCACTAAGGTTATTCTGCCTGAAAAAGCAAAGATCATGCACAGAGAAATAAGACCCAGAAAGTGATTGCCGACTCTGTGCTAAAACTGTTTACACCAAGGTTGTCCACCTCATTCCTCATTCTTTTCTATAGACTACTTACTTAGCTCAATCAATTTTTATTTTCTGTTGTACTTTATTTAAACTACTTGAAATTTTCAAATGAAAAGTGTCCAGAATATTATACACCTTTATCTTACTCTATTTCACAGAATTCTACATGGCAACTATCACTATTCTATTATTTACACATAGAAAGAAGTGAAACTCACTTCCCAACCCATGGTGTTATTTTTCCCACTATTTCTTAGGAGGGAGTAAAATCTTTAGTAAAATCTTTTATCTTTGGACAATCTTTCCTTTGTCCAAAATGAAAAAAAAAAGAAATATTTTGTTGTATAAAAATAAAGACCCTTTCATGGCAAAAGACAAGAAACATGACAATTTAAAAAGAATTGGTGTAAAAAAATTAAAATTAAATAAAAATAATTGGTATTGTGGGGAAATTTTTTCAACATATGTATAGGCAAAGGATTAATATTTCTGTTCACCCAATGGCAAATTCATAGTAAAAAGGCAAACAACCCAAGAAAAACTGAGAAAAGAAAATATAAAGCAAATTTATGGGAGAGAGAAATATAAATTGTAGAAAAGGACAATAAGTAATGAAAATATGTTTAGGTTTGCTGATAATGAAGAAAGTGTAAATTATGAAATAAGAATTAATTTTTACTCATAAAACTGGAAAAATTAAAATAAGTGATGATAATAATAAGATTTAGTGAGTATGTAGGGAAATGCACTCTCTCAGACATTACCAATCATAGTGTGAGTAAATTATCTGACAAAGCATACGGACATGAAGACACGGCAAGTTAAGATATGCACGTGCTGGCATATTTTCACAGTAATGCTTGTAGCAGCAAAGCATTGGATCCCTGGCAATAGAGACAATGCTAGATAGATAATTAGACACATAAATATTAGTATACTACGTACTCATATGGAGTAATGGCCAAAGGCAGCAATCACACACACATGTATATGAAATTTTAGATATATGATTTTGCAGGGCAATTTTATGCTAACACAATTTTGAAAAATCTTTCAAAGGATAACTTTATTGGAAAATGCAAATAATCAATACAGAAGCATACATATGAGCAGATCAATTAATGAGAGAAAAGCAAAAAAATGATGTTGCCAAATAATTATTTTTAAAAGACCATGTAATTTCATGGAGTCACATGAATGAATTTATCACATCTTCTGGAAATAGTTACTTCTCCTGGGATTTAAACTTTTCTAAGAATTCATAAACAATGAATACGTACATGTAATAAGTATTTTTCTTGTATATGTAATGAGTATATTTTCTTAATTCTAGAAGAGGTTTTTTTCATTTAAAAATATTAAGGGAGTACAAATCCTTGAGATACATGAAATTGATTTTGCACAGTTTGAGTCAAAGATATAAATGTACATTATTTGGATAGGGTGTATTGTACCTTTTAGGCATTAATTATAGATTCTAATATTTCATTTAACAGAGAAGCATCTTATGATTCAATAATAGCTGGGGAAAAAAGAAATTTCATATTTAATATAGAGAAAATAGTACACTGAGAAAAACATTCAATAAAATTATATAACATTTTTTCTTTTCTAGTACAAAGTCTGAATCAAACCCTCCTTCACACTTAGAGACTAAAAATTTTGTGAACCACTTTGACCCACAAACAGCAATGTAAGCATCATAAAGGCATTCTGCTTTTCCTAATTCCTCATCAGGAGTTTGATCTTTTGAGGCTGTTTCCATTGAAAAATAAAAGAATACTGTAATTTTAACTCCATTTTTTAATTTATTGAATGCCTAGAGGGTTTGTTTATTTTAACACATGCCAGCACAGAGTATGAAAAACCTTTCTTTACAAGTCTGTTGGAAGATTTTGACAAATGATGTTGGCACCAGAGTGACATCTTAGAAAATTCCAGGATCTGGTTGGAGGAGATAGTTTCCAATGTCTTTAATTGTGTGGCCATGTGTGGGACAGAATGTGCTGTATGAAAATAACTTTTAAATTCAATGTTTTATCCCACTGTAATATTTTGGGGAAACATTTTGGCAATGATCAAGTATGTACATTTAAATTTTAAATGTTTCCAATGCTACTAATGAACATGACTTAAGTGATTATCAGTTGTCAAGTTTCCCATATACAACATGAAGTTCCCACCTGGTCAGACAAGGACAACCACATCTCAACTCACTTCCTGGGTGGGTGCCTGCCAAAAATATTCTGGCATAGTTGTTAGACAAAACTTTCAAGTATTTGGACAAAATATGCATCTTTGAATGGAGAACTTTCAGAAATAGAGTGCATATGCACTTTATATTATTTTGCAGAAGTGATTTTACAATGGAGCATGGTTTTTCACTTACAGGCAATTTATTGTGAGTTTTTTCTGTGCCATTATTAACTACTTTCAAGCATTTTTAATAATGAAATAATATTTATTATGTAGTTATGACAGTTTAAGCATTACTTTGGTAAGATTTGTTGTTTATAATTCTATTCTACTATAAATGTCAGTGAATGTAGCTAAATCTTTGTGAATATCTAGGGCCATTTCTCTGGATAAATACCTAGAAGCAGTTTGGGGGACAAAAGATATCCTTGTAAAGGATTTAGGGAATAGGGCCTAAATTCTCTAGCTATCCGCCTGTTGTCTACCTGCAGCCTGCCCCTCTCCCCTGTCTCACTTGCATGGTGCTCTTGGTCTTGGTGCGGCTGATTCCCAACAGTGAAAGAGTTTCCGCAAGGAGACTGCTATATGCTCTGTCTCTGCAAATTCAAGGTTGTGTGTGGCATTTGCCAGGGTCTGCTCTCTTTACTTCTTGCATTTCTGTAGCCACTTCTCCAGGAGGCGTTAATAAGAATTAGCCACAGATCTGTTTCTTTAATTTGGTCCTATCTAGAAACTATCCAGCAGAATGTCTGGTGTGTGGAGAATACTGATCCTCATCTTTTAACTTCAAGTCCATTTTCTAATTGTTCTCTCAAAATCCTTTTGGGAATTAGGGGGTTCAGAGAAGGATGTTTCAACTAAAAAGTTTTAGTTGTCATTGGCTTGTTTTATTACAGTAAATAAATATAAAAAAAGACATACCTAACTGGGGGCAATTAACTAAGATCCTGTCTGTAACAAAAAAAAAAAAAAGAAAGAAAGAAAGAAGAAAAGCAACATACTTGTAGTCCCAGCTACTTGGGAGGCTGAGGCAGGAGGATCGCTTGAACCCAGGAGTTTGAGGTTGCTGAGAGTTACGATGACACCACTGCACTCTAGCCTGAGCAACAGAGTAAGATTCTGTCTCAAAAAAAAAGAAAGGTAATATATCCAAAGTGATATAGTTTGAAAAGAAGTTACTGGAGACTCAGAAAAAAATCAACGTTTACTCTTTTTTTATGGCAACTATCAGGTCATCCTTGAGTCTTTGTCATTCATTTTCTATGCACTGTCAGTGCTTAGCACCCGGGATCAGATAATATGGACAGGAAAGTGGCCCTGTAAAGGGGTTACACACAGCATACAAGGGCCACTGAAGGAGGGATATCCCTGTGGTTCACTTCTTCCACAGAGCTGAACACAGGGGACAGAGGCCCCAGTGATCTGGTATTTGCTATTGCCTTTTCCCTCTTGTCTAAGGCAGGAATCTGGTATTTGCTATTGCCTTTTCCCTCTTGTCTAAGGCAGGACATTTGACCAGGTGATGTTCCACAGACGCTGCTTTCATTTTGCCCTCAGATGGTGACTTCATAAAAATGCCAAATCAAGCCCTGCTTATGATTGAATCATATGGACATCATTACAAGGTTCTGGCTAGTTCTGGAGAAGAAATTACTGACAAACATGAATAAAACCTCAAATCTCTTTTTCACTTCTAGATTCCACATTCCACAACAATATTGTGTTGTGCATTTAAAAAATTGTTAAATGGGAAGATCTCATGTTAAGTGTTCTTACCATAATTTTTTAAAGGGTGATTTTAGATGTTTTTATGGTGTGATCACAGCTGCTTCTGCTTGCTCCAGTCAGTCTCTCTCGATGATTCTCAGCCCAGGAGAATGTCTAGCAGACTTTTGTTAAGTGTACCGATTTTCTGGCCCCACTTTCAGAGATTCTGATTTAATTGCTATAAGCAGGTGTAATACTGCTTAAAATTCAGTCCTGGGAATGAGAGGGACCAAATAGAGAAAATGCACAGGAGAACCAAAAACTAATTGATGTTAAATAAAACAGATATTTCAGTTTTATGGTCCCTCACTAAACAATGTGGCAAGCTGTAATTATGGAAATGTAAGCAATTAATTTCATGCTTTCTGTCTTCCCCTCCTCTCTCTATCCCCTTTCTTTTTCTTTTCCTTCTTTTCTTCTAATTGACACACATGAGCCCCAACTTTTCCTCCTCTTGTCCTTTTAGGGATAAACCTTCCTATGTCTCTACAATGTCTAGCTGACCCTCCTTCTTCCCTTTTGCGTTGTGTTGACCACAGGGATATCATAAATTTTCTCTCACTGTATGTATGTGTGTTTATGATCCTAATTCTAAGTGGGACTTGAGGCTACATGGTGTGTTTAATTATCAGTTTATATTGTTGTACATTTAACTGGACTCTGAGTTCCAGACTGCTGAAGTCCCTGGGTTATTTCTCTTTGAATCCCTAGCACCAGATGCTGGTAAGTTCTCAGTAAAGGCTGTTGAGTGTGTTCAGAAGGGAAAAAAAAAAATAAATGCTTGTGTTTGTTTTGTTTTTCAGCCAACATGCAGTTTAACACCTTTTTTCTTTTTCAATTGAGGTTTCCTGGGATTTTAATTGACCTGGGTGCATTAATTTCAAAAGAGAAAGGAAAATAATTATATAGCTTCAAGGTTCTAACCTCAACTGCCCTCAGTTCAATACTGTGGCATTGAACTCTTAGATATGTTGCTCTAACATTAATTTAACAACTGCTAATGGTCTAACTCAAACAATCAGGATGAAGAAACAAAGAGGTTATATTTACCTGAATCAAGAAACTTACACCTTTGTGCTCCCAAAGAAGCAGTCATGTATAAGAAATTTACAGTATGGAAGCTCACATCCCCAACTCTTCTCCTGACTTAGAAGGTAAGTCATCTCCCATAAAATGTTTAAATGAAAATATAGAAGCTGTTTTTGAAAGATAGATACTTTTCTTCCTCATATAGTTGTGAGAATACCAGACTGCTGGTCCATTCTTTTGACAGATGTCTTTTGGAATGAACTGTTGAGAGGCCTGGCATGACCTGACAGCACTTTGACGGGACACTGTCACATACATGAGGTCCCAGAGCAAATTGGCTTCAAAATATCCCTTAACAAATTCCAAGTCAGGCGATTTGAGGCAGAATGTCAGCTTAGATTATTCTCTTCTTCAGCCTCCAAAGACAACATGGATTCTCTGTCAACTCTGTAGATTGCTGCACTGTTAGCCTCAAATTTTAAAAAGTGAAGAAAATGAATTTACATTACTGAATTTCACAAAGCAAAATGATTTTCATAAACATTCCTCATTGGAGTTTTGGATTAATCAAATCCAAATCCTACCTCGTCCATGTACTAGCTACTGAATTTAAACAATGCACCTGATTTATCTAAGCCCTCATCTGTTCATCTGAAAAATGGGGATGATAATAATATCTACCTCTTAGATATGTTGCACAGCTGAAATGAAATAATCCAAGCCAAGTTCATAGGATGCTGCCTGGTTCATAACTAATGCTCAACATGTCAACTATCACTATTCTAAAAACCTCTTTACCATGTGGCAAGTGGGAACGATGGCCTTCACAGTCTTCTCCCTTATCAGCCCCATATGTATCAGGCGTCCAAGGAAATAATTTTGCTTTTCATTTTTCAGAGTCAATTTTTTAAATTATATATATTTCATCCTGTTATAGAACACGAATTTATTAATAGCTAATAAAAATAAATTATCAAATATATTATAAAGTTAAAAGAAGTAATAATAGCAATTTATATAATTATCATTTCAGATATTAGAACTAATATTTTCTAATTACTAACAAAAATAAATTAGTGTATCCTGTAGTTCGGATATTTGACCCTCCAAACTGCATGTTGAGATCTAATTCTCAGTGTTGGTGGTAAGAGTCTAAATGTTGGTATTTGGGTTGCATGGGGGTAGATCCCCCTCTTTTTTTATGTCAAAAACAGTTTTTATTTAAAACATATATTGTCATGAGAAATCCAGTGAGGGTAGCATATAAATCAGAACTGTAAAAGTTCCCTTTGAAAATGATAGTACACAAATCCTCCCTGAATCATTGTCATTGAAATCCTCATCTTAATTTGATGCAGTAGGCAAGAGATGTGTCCAGATAGTCTCTGGATTCCTATCCTTAAATCATTCCAATCCACAAGCAATCAAACAACACAAAAAACAAACACCCCAATCTTCTACCCTATCTCCTGGAACAACCATCCCAGAAAGGTGCTTTTGGTTCATCTTTCAGTCACCTCTGCACCCATAGGCCAATAGCTGTGGCACAGGAGGTGCAAGTCCATAATTAACTGAGCCAAGGAAGAGCAGGATTTGGACGTTCCTTTCCTCACATGATGAAGGACTCAAGTATTTTTTTGTATCTTGTTTTCTGTAATCACCAAATCAGCCATTATCTCTTTTAGTTGTTCTCTCTGGAGTTATTATTTGTTTTGTACCCCATGGGTGCTAATTTATTTCTTTACCATTCCTTGCTGCATGTAAGATGAACTTTCTAAAATCACTTGCCATCTTCCTTAAGTACATTCTGTAAACATTCCTTCAGTGTGGAGTGTAATGTTGTGAATTGTGGTTACTCTCCTGTT